>MU619317.1:1996-110553 GCA_025201805.1 Parasitella parasitica
GATACTCTGCGGTGCGGGTTTTGTGAAATTGGTAGCGATGTTTTGGAAAGATCTTGCAGTAAACAGGTCAATGCCGAGACTAATTAGACTGTTTTGCTGTTGTTTAAGTGTATATTATGTCGAATAACTAGGATGGTATGGTATCTCAGCGATAGAATAGCAAATAATTATATATGACAGTATTTTAAACGTAAGAAAGTTCGATTTATTTCAAGTATGAAGCATAATTCCATATACACTCACTGATAATAAATCAACAACCACGGTCACTATTTGTAGTAAATTTAAGAAAAATAAACATATCCTATCTACTTTCAAATCCACGTATCTCTACTATACAGTACTAAAATTTCCTTCTATAACTTTTACAATGGCTTTACAAGAACGCGATTCAAATATTGTTAAAAGAGTGCAAACTTCTGACTATGATATTGGACGAGTAATTGGGTTGCATGAGTACGGTGTTCCAAGTTCCGCTATCGCCAAGTCCACTGGCATCAAGGAAGGTACTGTGAAGGGTCTGATATACAGATACAAGCACAATGGCTCGGCACTTCCAGCACAAAGACCTGGTCGACCTCCAAAGCTTAATGAGAGGGACAAAAGAGTCATCAAACGCGAGATAAGAAAGCAACCATTGAAGCCAATGAAACATCATTTGGCTGATTTACATGACATTGGATATGACATCCATTTGAACACTTACCGAAAGTGTCTCGTAGATTTAGGTTTAAAATCCTATAAAGCTGCTCACAGACCACGGTTAAGAACAACTCACAAGGAAAGAAGACTACAATGGGCAAAGGATAAGGTGGATTTCACTATGGATCAATGGAGACATGTGATTTGGTCGGATGAATCAAAATTCAACATTGTAGGTAATGATTCTGGTACTAGAGTCATCCGCCAAATCAATGAAAGGTTTCATGAAGACCATGTTATGGAGACCACAAAGTTTGGAAGTGGTTCGGTAATGGTTTGGGGATGTTTTTGGGCGGGTGGATTTGGCCCAATTAAAGTGATCAAGACACGATTTGATCAGCTGGAGTATATTAAGTGTTTAGAAGAAGTATATATTCCTTATATCACACAGCTCACTCAGAAAGAAGGAAAACCATTTATTCTTCAAGAAGATGGTGCCACATGCCATACGGGCAAGGTTACAACAGCTTGGAAAATGGATCAACCGGATGTCCATTCATTCGACTTTTGGCCCGCTCAAAGTCCAGATTTGAACCCTATTGAACATGTGTGGTCATACCTAGAGAAGAAGATTGAGGGTAGAAGACATAGAATATCAAAGACGAAAGAATTAGAAGAAGCATTGATTGAGGAGTGGAACAAAATTGAAGTAAGCTTTGCTGAGAAACTTGTTGGAAGTATGACCTCTCGCTGTAAAGAAGTCATTAAATCTAAAGGTGGCCACGCCAGATATTAATTTTTGAAAATCTTTAAATAAACATATCTACGTATTATATACTCTAATTTGAGGTTATTTGAAGAATCTTTTATTATCAAGAACATCAAGACAAAGATCATAATGGCTTTCAGAATTAAAAAAAGTCGGAGTTGTGGTTGCTGATTTATTATCAGTGAGTGTATATATCTAAGATGAGACGTTCCCAGAATTCAACATCAGGTTCAGGAACGTAGCTTCAATTGGCTCAGACTCTGATCACGTGCGGGTAATCAATCAGCACCAGCAAAAATATTTTACATCTGTAACAAAAAGAAAAAGCGCGGTTGGTTAAGTGGTATAATCTTCGCCTGCCACGCGAAGGGCCGGGGTTCGATTCCCCGATCGCGCATCTTTTTACAGAAATTTACAATTATGTAGTGTGTGTAGTGCCAACACTAGCAAATCAACCCTGTCATGCTCATTTTGTTCATTTCTTTTTTTAAAGGTTTTTATTGTTTGCTCCGTGTAGATTAAAATAGCGAGACTGTAACCAAGAGGCGGGCTCAATTTATATTGATAGTAGTAATAAAAAATAGAAAGACAAGTAGGAGAAGGAAAGAGATAATACTAAAGGAAAAAGAAAATTACAACATAAAGTGAACTTGATCTTCATCGATCATCTTGGAGATGTCAAGTCGGATGTGATTCAAAATAGAGGTTGCCGAAAAAGGTTGCTGTTGAAAAATAAAGCGAAAGTGAGCCTTCCAGACATTTGCCAAAGTGATAATGACGATAATGTAGGAGGGGGCCAGGGGCTTTTGAGTGTATCGAATGTTGTGAAAATCAAGATTGAGGATAGAGTGACGGATATCAGCGATAGTTACTGTGGGCCATAAAAATTCAGAGATGACACCTTGCCAAACAGAAGCCTTCGATGGACATGTAAATAAGAAGTGATCCACAGAGTCTTCAACAGAGGAGCAAACAGCACACAAGGAAGATGTATGTACAGTAGGAAAAATCCGTTGAAGAAGAGACTGATGCGGAATGCAGTTATTGATGAAACGATATAAGACATTGCGTTGGATCATGGTTAATGATAAACACCAAAAGGATGACCAAGCAGTAGCTGGAATGGACGATAAATAAGGGGGAGCAATGGATGAAGAGCAGGCCTGCCGGAAAGTCTTGGAAGTAATCCTGGAGGAGATGACAGTACGATCATTGGGAAAGATAAGTTGCTCTGCAAAAGGATGAAGAGTGATGGATGTTGATTCAGGAGAATCCTCAGTTTGAGGGGTGCAAAGAGGACGAAAGAAAGGTTGGGGTTGGATGTGGCCAGAGGCAATACCTCTGTAAATCTGTTTTGGAGCTTGTTTCCAGATAGTTACGGTTGGATCATTAGAATCCTCCTAATGTAAAAAGTGATGAGTGGGATGGAGTTGAAAGACATCCGACACAAACATGGCGGAAATCTTTTGAGGGATTCGGAATGTACTGTGGGTAGGCTTGTAAAGAATGGTAGAAAGAGGAAGAAGAAGACCGGTGGCAATATTGAGAGAGACACTATCATAATCACGAGGAATCATATCAATTGATTTGTAGAGCATATCAATAGTTGACACCTGGCGTTTTCTGGTTAATAATCTGCGAGATACAGGTAGCAGCAGTGGAACTTGATGTAGTGAGGAATTATTATGATTATTAATGTGATGAATAAGCATTCCGATTAACGAATTATCAGTCGTAGATGTTGAATTGGTCAAGAGTAAAGGTTGAATCCACCGAAAGTAGAGAGCCGAATACTGCTTTGGAACATCCAGAATACCAAGGCCACCTTGGCTTCGTGGCAGAGTCCAGGTGCTCCACGGAATAGCAGGAAAAATGCCTTTGCGCAAGAATTGGATAGCAATAGAGTGATTTGTTGTAAGTCGTGTGTAGTCAGAGGAGTGACGCGAAAGATATACCAACATTTTGAGAGTGTATCAGAGAGTTAACAATCGTAGCTTTACCTACCACCGACAATGACCGGCCTGAATGAAATTGCAATGCTTGTTTAAGTGTACCAAGGAGAGAGCTAACATAGCTAACTCGTTGTTGCGTGCTTTGTATCAAGGGAAAACCAAGATATATAATAGGATCAGTATCTTTAGCAGAATGTAGGTGATGAATATTCATAGCAGCAACGAGCCTGTTCCAAAAAGGCGACGTATCCCGACCAGAAACTGAGAAAGCTTCCACTTTTGAATAGTTGAATCTTGCGTTGGAAGCTCGACAGAACAGATCCATATAGTATCTGAGCAATCTTAAATCTTGGCGATCATGAACAAACACTAATGCATCATCAGCATAACACAAAATTTTTGTGGTAATCACCGAGGAATCCTGAGAGTCAGCCATGGCACTTTATTGAATTTACAATTATCACGACATACTCATTTCGTTCATTTGACACTCAGGTGTATACCAGCTATTTTTTTTAGAA
The DNA here is from genome assembly GCA_025201805.1 of Parasitella parasitica. Taxonomy (NCBI): domain Eukaryota; kingdom Fungi; phylum Mucoromycota; class Mucoromycetes; order Mucorales; family Mucoraceae; genus Parasitella; species Parasitella parasitica. The sequence goes on from MU619317.1 coordinate 5,881, forward strand.
CTCAACACACAACTTTGATATGAATAGAGACATTGTTACAATATGATTTGGAAAGAAATAAACAATCGAAATTTGTACATGTTGATATGCCAATTTCCCAACCGGGAGTCAAACTCAAGTGAACTCAATGACCTGCCATAATTATAGATAGGAGATCATGGCAATGTACTCCAATTGAAGATTAAAGATCGTCCAATGATGTGATGTGATACGTTTGTGTAAACTGGGGAATAAAGTCTCTGTTTCAAATTAAGAAGGTTATTCTTGTAAGTAACACGGATCTGAGCACCAGGATGAAGATTAAGGCACTGTCAGATCAAAGACGTGAAGCCTTTGTTGTATAACCTTTCATCGTACTCTATAAAGTACATTGTCACTGTGAATTAGTCTTGTCAATTAGTAATCTAAATAAGTCACCATAAATTTATGTACAGTAGTTGTAAAAGATATAAATAGCAGATGTATTTTCGACCTTAAATTAATTATTTTCAAGTTTTCGTATCTCGTTAATCTTTGGTTTTCATCTTTTTTGATCCAACGGTTAGAACGTAGATGTAGAACTGGTATTAAATGCAGACTTTATGCCGGAAATGCATGAGATTAAGCAATTATTAGATTGATAATACTTTATATACTGTTATATCAATAATATGGCAAGGTCTCACACCAGGGTCTCAGATCAGTCCCAGGGTCTTACGGTAATCATGTGTAGTCATCATTTACATTATGCAGTTAGATAATAAAGCCCTTATCTTATTGATGTGTATATAATACATCTTTCAATGTATTGTAAATAAAAGTGTAACTCTTAGGCAGATTTATTTTAACAGACTTTTGACAAAACAATATATATCTAGATTTAATTATATAAATTTTACAAATATTTAATGTCCAGTTTAATTTCGCGATGTTCATTGAAAAGCATTCGGGGTCTAAGATTTCCCTTGCACCTTTCACCCCCAACACAGCTGATAGTAGCAAAGCCTCGTCCGTTGAACCAACGACCGCTGGGGATATAATGGAGGCCTAATTCCAAAATATCCCCGCATGGATTAAGGATCTCTATTAAACGATTGCAAATGGAAACACTGTCCAAACCAGGGATGTCAGTAATACGAATTTGAAGAACGGAAGCTCCAAAAGCGAGAGTAGGATTAACAACGATTGTTTTACCATGGATTATAAACGAACGATTCAATGCCGCGACTCTGCCCTCTTCATTGAGGAAGGATATCTCGAAGAACTTTCTCACCCTGCCCACCGCACGCATAGTCAGAATGAGACCGTCTGGAAACTGCTTACGAAGGATTTCGTTGAGCTCCTTGTTATCATCAAAGGTCATACCTTCGAACTGAGCGCAATCCATTACGATAGAGTATGGTTCAGTTGGCCTCAAGAAAGTTGTAGTTTGCGAAATGCAGGATTGAATGTTTTGTTCGTCAAGCCCTTTGTTGAAGTTACGTGCGATGAAAAAAGAGGAGCGCTCTTGCTGGCTAGCTTTGTGTTCCCAACTCTGACTTTCGAACTGGTACTGATCCCCTGCTTTGTGTTTTTGAGTAGAGGAAGCCATGTGTGATAAACAAAAGAAGTATATCGTCTTTTGATTATTTATTACAACTGAGATGGTGACTGTAATAACCAATAGATCAATGTGATCTATCTTATCACCGTTGATAAACGAATAAAAAATAAGCCGCGGCAATACTGTCAACTGGTTTGCTATGTTTCATTGTTGGGATTGATACATGAATATTAGCTGATGTATATATTAAATAGGTTGTCTGTGTCTTGACATTTGAGTAAGTCCGCATTTCTTGCTGCTGTCATGGCAGCCGAGACATCGCGATATCTAGTGAGAGTAGGGGTATTATACTGATACCTATCTGATACAACAATCATATAATATATTCGCAGTAAACCAGGAAGGGCAGTGCTTTAGGAATTGATATAGTGAAGATGTAGCAGTACGTATACATCAGATGAAGTACCAACATATGAAACGAGTCGTGTGACCAGACGTTCTTCTAACCTACAATACTGAATCCGTATATAAGTTCAACTCACTTTTTCTCTTAGGAATAATGATGATGTGTCGATTTCCTAACCGGAAGTCAAATTCAATTAAACTCAATACCCTGAACAGAATCCAGGAACATAACCCAATGGATTATGTTCCTTATTTATAACTCAACATGACATGTTCATAAACAATAAATACTCAATCTATCGTCCCATTCTCTAAATCACATAATTTCTCACGCTTATACATTATCACCCCCATCAGTCCACTTAGATTCAATTATAGTCATATTTCTCATGTAATAAACGGGATCTTTATCTTATGATTCACAACTGTTTTATTTGAATAATTTCTCATTTTGATAAATCAAACGAGTCATAAACATCAATTATCAGGTCCAATACTAAAGCTATACTAATAAATGACATATCCGTAAATGAATATATTATAACAAGTAGAAAAGTACACATAGTTGGACGTAGTTGAATTAGATTAGAATCTCTCATCCTGAATTTTATACTATTAAATCGTCGTATCAAGTCTCAAATACTTGTAAAGATCTTTGTATTAGTATAAATACTACAAATCTTTTTGTTTTTTCGAAAAAAAATGTGATGAATAATAATATTTTGGGCGTATGCTAAGCTATTCTCAGTACCAGCTAATAAACATAATATAATAATCTCCAGAGATATGCAAACTCTGGATTCTTGTTTGGATAACAGTAAACCTTTTTACTAGAGCTACCCAGCAGTCACCAGCACTTAACAATTGATCCAAACATCAACCATCTTTAGACCTTTTTACTTTGGTAGCAAAACAACAATAATATGCCAGAAATACCTAATCAGCCGAGGAGAAGGTACCTGGCTGGCGTGCTGGCTCTATTAGCAGTTGTGTTTATATGGGTCGCTTCTTCCTTTGTGATGAATGTAAGTTTAATATCGGATTTACCTGGTTGTATGACATTTTCTAATGGGAACCTTTTTCTCCTCTTGCATAGAGCATCTTTGCTGATTTAAAATATAACAAGCCATTTTTTGTAACATATATAAATACAGCGACTTTTTCATTATATCTATTACCTCTTGTATGGACATTAAAAAAAAAGAGGACCACAGATTTTTCACCAGAAGAGTAAAAAACTTATTCACCATATGCCTACATATATTAAATGCGCTTTACTAGTGTTCGTTTAGAAACTGAAGCTCGATTGCTTGGAGATAATGATGTAAGCCATAATGCGTGAATGATGAATGCGCTTTTATTGATGTTATACCCATAAGTTTGACAATGAAGAGGAACAGACAGTTGATACAACAGAAACACAAACACATTCGAAATTAGAAAAATTAACTACCATAGAAACTGTGAAATTAAGCCTTGCATTTTGCTTTTTGTGGTTCTTTGCAAATTACACAACCAATGCCAGCTTAGCCTACACCAGTGTTGCCAGCAGCACCATTCTATCATCTATGTCGGGACTTTTCACATTGGGCATTGGAGCTATATTCAAAGTAGAGAAGTTAAGCGTCACTAAAGTCATATCAGTTTGCTTAAGGTATAGCGAATATATTAGCCGCGATAAACCAGACTGATTTCGATTGTTTAGTTTTGCCGGTATTATTTTTGTTGCGTATTCAGATCAGTTAACTAGACTTGATGCCAATGGGTATACAATTCCAACGCCACTCATTGGCGATTTATTGGCGCTTTGTGGCGCTATATTCTATGGATGCTATACAACTTTACTAAAAATCAAGATTGGAGATGAATCCCGTATCGATATGCCTTTATTTTTTGGGTTCGTAGGTGCTTTTAATGTTCTTTTTATGTGGCCAGCTTTCCCACTACTTCATTTTCTGGGTCTAGAGATATTCGAATTACCATTCAGCCCTTCATTGTGGACCATGGTTTTATTGAATGCATTTGTTGGTACATTTTTGTCAGACTACCTATGGCTACTGGCAATGTTAATGACATCGCCTTTGGTTGTCACATTAGGAATATCTTTGACGGTAGGGTGAAAAATCTTTGCATTGCCACCGTTCCAACTAATGCAGCATGCAGATTCCGTTAGCTTTAATGGGTGATGTCTTATTTAAACATTTTATCCCAGGGCTTCAATATGCAATTGGTGCAACTCTGGTGGTTGCTGGATTCTTTATAGTGAATATGGCGACACTACAAGACGTTGATAAAAAATCAACATCACATTCGAGTGCAATTGAAGAAAATGACGAATATGACGAATTCAATACAGAGATAAACCAAAGAAGAATGGCGAGGGCTCTCAGCATTTCGGATTCAATTCAAAATACTAGACGAGCAAGTAGCGCATCACTCCTCAGTGGCCATTTTTAACCTCCAAACGTTGTATAAATTGCACGCATCTTGTGAAAATAAACTCTTGTAGATTATGTAAATACCAACCTCTTTATTGATGCAAATAATAACACTTTTCATCATGATGTACTGTATACGAAATGCTTCAATCAAAGAAACTTTCCGGGGGAGGATGAAGCTCTTTTAGCAGCAATTGATTTGCCTTTGGGTCTTTTTTTTTCAAGTTTTGAATCTAGCAAGAATCATAGTCGTTAGACTCTCCATCTTTGTTAACAAAACTATGGTGCATTCATTGGGCCCAAAAACCATTGGTCCCCAATGCTTTAACGTCAAACCTAATTAATTACTGCATGAAGAAGTATACTAAAGTATAGTAAGTTTAAAAAGGGAAAAAATTGTTGCAGGCAGCATAAGAGGTCCGTAATACCGTACCATCTAATTCTTGTCATGCTTCATCATCCAGATAAGCACAGTCATGACTGGCATTCAAACACCCATCATCTTCCATCTAAAAAATCAGTTGCAATAGTACATCTTTTTTGTTTTCTAACTTTATAAATCATGACAGATCTTGCTGCAGAATACCTCGTCCTTTGGGCATCTCAGACTGGCAATGCTGAATGGATCGCTAAGAATATTCATACCGAGGCAGGAAAGAAAGGCTATAAAGGCGAATGCTTTGTTATGGATGAATTTGATCTGGTATGGTCATGCTTTATTATCTGTGATCCCGCTAACCGACATGTGCTGTTGTAGGCTCCACTGCAGAAGGCTGGAATTATCATTATGGTTAGTTCCAACACTGGTGATGGTGACTCACCGGATAACTCGCTCAAGTTTTGGAGATTCTTGCGTCGCAACAAGGACAAGACTTATCTTGCAAATACTCGATTTACTGTTTTGGGTCTAGGCGATAGCAATTATTCCAATTTCAACAACAGTGGCAAAAAATTGGAAAAGAAATTCAGAGATTTAGGAGCCAAAGTGTTTTACGAAAAGGGCTTGGCTGACGATGCGGAAGGGTAAGTGTCGGCCATGTATTTGTCAGCAAACCAAACTAAATCTGCGAATAGTTTGGAGAACATTGTTGACCCTTGGATTGAAAAGCTATGGGAAGTCTTACCTACAGTGCTGAAACAAGATGGCAGCGCATCAATTGAGTCATCCGTAGCCCGCGAAAAAGAATTGGAGAAAGAAATGACAGAATTGACCATCAATCCCGTCGACGTTCCTTATTCAATGAAGAATCGCAAAAAGGATCTTCCTGAGCTAGTTCAAAAATACACCAACTTGGATAATACGTTAGTCGATAACTATACCATGGACAATAGAAAAGAAATGTTACCAGGAAAGGTGGCTGATTATACGCAACTACATAACACACTTGTGAACGGCAAAAACAAGATCTTCAAGAGCGGATTTCCTCTGGCAATCAGCTTGGCTGGGCTAGAAGCAGGTGTTAAATTAACTGGACTGCCACGAGTATCTGTTCCTGTGGCAAACCTTACCAAATTAGGCGGTCAAAAAACGGAAGACATGTCAGGCAAGGTGCCTGATTTTGTGTCTACACCCGTTCCGATCACTTACGCCCCTGTCACCATGGTGTCTTGTTTAACTGCTCCTGATGCTGTTAAACGCACATTAGAGGTTGAACTAGAGATTGGTCAAGATAACCAATTCGAACCTGGAGATGCATTTGGCGTATTGGCTCCTAATGACGAAGAGCTAGTGGAGGCTATTTTGAATAGATTGGGAGTACCTGAGGAGGAGTTTCATCATCTTTACAAGGTGGGAGGCGAGAATTTGCCAACTCATTTACAAAAAGCAACCTCCACGACACTGATTGAGTTGTTTCGTTATGCAGTAGATTTGACCAGCCATCCTCGCAAAGCACTCTTTAGAATGCTTGCGGACAGCACGACAGACCCCAAGGAGAAGTTGACATTGATGTATATCTGTAGCAAGCAAGGCATCGCCACATTCAACGCTATCCGTGAGGAATCACCTACTTTACTGGATATCCTTGAGACATTTCCCAATTGCCATCCCAGTATCGACCGTCTTTTGGATTTGCTACCTGCACACATGCCTCGTTTCTACTCTATCTCAAGTTCTCCTCTCAAACGTCAGGGTAAAATTCGGTTTGCTTTTAATGTGGTCGAGTACATTACAGCTGGCAAAGCTCAGCGTAAGGGTGTGGCCACTCCTTGGATTGACAAGATCACCAGCTTGATCCCTAGCCGTTCGACACCTATCAATGTTGAGATTGCTGTAACTCAAGATATCAAGGTGCCCATGTATATTCGTCAGAATGCAAATGCTTTTGTCTTACCTCAGGAAACTGAACGTCCATTAGTACTGATTGGTCCTGGTACTGGTATCGCTCCCTTTATCGGTTTTTTGGAGCATCGTCAAACACAACGCAACATTCGTCTTTCGATGGGTGGCATTGGTCATCAACCTAGTCAGCAAATCCGTGATTCGTTTGGGCCCATTTACCTCTATTATGGTTTCCGTGAAAAAGCCAAGGACTTTTTGTTTGAAAAAGAGATTCGTGAGTTTGAGAATGATGGCACCATTTCTCTTTTGAGAATTGCAGAGAGTCGGGCTGCTGATGCACCTAAAGTCTATGTTCAAGATTTGATCAAACAAGATTCTGCTAGATTATATGATTTGATTGTGCACAAGGATGCTGCTATATATATCTGTGGTGATGCCAAAGGCATGGCTAAAGACGTCCAAAATTCCTTGGCTGAAATACTTGAGGAGCATCAAAAGATTGACTTGTTAGAAGCAAACAAGACTTTGGTTAGTTGGATTTCTTCAAAAAAGTATCTTAGGGATTTGGTAAGTTGCAGCGCCATTTGTGATAAACATCAATTAACGATCAATATTAGTGGGCCTAAGTTCATACGCTGCTCAACGATTTGTGAATAGCTCATTAATACACATTGTCATTCAACACTTGATTTAGAAAATAAAAAATGTCGACTTTAATACAAAAAACGCACTGGTAGACATCTAGCTTGGTTGACCTTGCCCAGCATTGAACTTTTTACATGTATTAAACAACGGCATATTATGTATGATCTTTATGCTAGAGCTGATGCTTATTCCTTCAAGTTTATATTTTACTGTGTCTTTGTTTTGGGTGAATCAGCAGCATGAATGAACTGAGTAACTGTAAATTGGCGATAAAGATAATAACCAAACAATAAAGTGAATAACCCGCAACTAATTAGCACATTCAAAACTGTATAAATATCTGGCAAACTTGCTGGTGCGTCGATAAATTCCTCTGCAACATGCCAAATAATAAACATAACGTGCACACCCTATAAGGAGCTGTGTAAAGATCTTGCTCAAATACCATTAAGACACACTTACCAAAGTACCGAGTCTCGCAGCTAAGCATGTAGTGGCACCATATCCTCCTACAAGCCAATTCCACATTATGCTGGTGATGTAATACGGTATTACCAGCCCTTCTCTCTTTAATAATGGGAACATACTAAACATGGCTACATTCATAAACATTGTAGTTGCAATGGGTTCTTCCAAAACGAGCAGCGTAACAGGTAGTAATGGCAACAAGATGGATTTCTCGTGCACCTGGAAAGAAAATAGGAAGAATCCTAGCGACGAATTGATCATCGCATAGAGAAATCTTCTCCTGGACGGCGCTAATCCTAAGTGAATGCCAACGGGAATGACCACAGCAAGTGTAGCAAGTAAACTGTTTTCGTCAATCATCATAAACATATCCAGACCAAATCTCCTTACCTTAGTTTTACAGCCGATTCTAGAGCCATGATTTGTCGCAATTTGATAACAACATTAATAGCACACCAGACATTGGCAACTTTATCCTCATAAAGGCCACGAGCGACAGGAAAGATGCGTATCAAAACCTGCTTGATATCTTCAACTGAGCTTAGCCAAGGATAGAATAACACACCGAATGTTACTATTACAGAAACGCCTAATTTCACAAACAAGACAACCCCATTTCTCTCGGTAAAGCACCTTCCTAAGAGGAAAGCAAATACGGCGGGAGCATAATACAAGGCCATCTGCTTGAATCCCAGCGATAAGCAAAAGAAGACGGACCCTGATACAAAACGCTTTGTCATGAAGCAATTGATAGCCCATAAAGTAAATCCCAACATGACGCTGTTGAATCTACATGGACAAAATCAGTAATTACTTTTTCCTGCTATTCGACAAAGCACATTACTGAAAATGGGCATGATCAATCATTATCAATGCAGGCTGCATCAAGATCAATACGGCAGCCATGTGCTTTTTGAGGTATCCATTTGATCCATACACGACTTGGCAAAACACAAGTACAGCCGGCATGTAGATCATGGCCTCAGATACAAACACTGTCGATCTCATGAATAATTTGCTCGACTCTGTCTCGATGCCTCTCGATGTGTCCAAAGCAAACCATGACGCGTTTATCTTTGACCCTCTACAATACTCATTAGTTTTGCTTGCCTTAGCATTAAGCCTCTTCGCTTACATGATGCCACATAACCAGCTATGGAAGGCTGTCAAGGGTGGATAATCCAAACCCCACCACTGCAAGTCATACCTGTACCATTTGGAAGTTGGCAGATTTATTGTGATTTCCATCCAATGTCGCTGTGCTTCATAATCCCCGTACATTGGAGGTGTATTATAACCTAATGACATAGAAACCCACACGCACACGTAAGAGACCTTTGCTTAGTCTCAAGTTGTAGTAATTTTTTTTTATTTTACCAGAATATGGGTTTAGAGCAACCATCCAACGTATCAATGAGGCAAACAAGATTGCTATTAGCGGCACTGTCCATAGTGTTTGGTTTTGTATAAGTCTCTGGAGAGACCTTTTAACAGGGCTGTTGATAAACAAGGACGGTGTATTATCCTTTATCATGTACTTGTGTATGCAGGTTAAGCAAGAAAAGCATTTTATCAAGTTTTCATTAAAGGGGTGATATGAAAACTCAGTCTGCGAGACACACTTTGAATGTGACTCTTTCAACATGGAGCATTGTGATCAATGTCAAAGATGTTAAACGTTGCATTTTGGTAGCTTACGATATCGTAAGGTTTATGGCATAATCTTGTTACTTTATCTTATTGTCGAAATGATTATGTTTTGTCTTTAGAATTATTTAATCCTACTGGTTTACTAAAAGCAATGTCAAGTTTTTCTCAAAAGATGTAAAATATCAGATCAACCTAGGTGACCAGATTGTTGCTAGTAAATTTTATTCAAAAGACAAGTTGATTCTGGACTTATACAAAAGCCAGAGAAAACGCAAGATTTTCCAACACATGGTCAATCAACATGTGTCTGATGACAATTCGTTATAAATGAAGACTTTTCGAGAAAGGTATATAATATCTTGTTTTGCTTTCTCAAATCTTCAAGATGAGTGAGCCTAGTACACCTAAAAGAATATTCTTAATTCGAAACAAAGTAACTGCGTGTAGACTTGAGCGGGTAGAGCAGTTCCTACATTGGAAAAAAAAAGATTTTTGTTTATGGGAATCATTTTGTACGGCGGATTATATTGTAACAGAGCTAAAAAGCCCCTCTCGTATTATGAGAAACACAGCGCAGGTATAAACAGACAAATATATCTATCACTTAGACACATTAATCGACTGAAATACTCATAAATATATCGTAGTCGACATGTCCGGTGATACACATTAATTGGCTTTTTGAAAGGTGACAAATACCGGTATCTAATATCTATCGATCATACATCTAACATTCTGTGTATATATTACAGTCTTCGCTCAAGGAAGGTTTTGGAACCAGACAATTATATAATCAATGTGTCAGCTTTCAGGACGAAAGATGTGTCATCACCATTCAGGCCTTTACCGAAGCAAATGAAATGGAGTCAATTAGCAGACAGACGCAATAAAGCCAATAATACTACACATTTTACAGCAACTTCAGAGAAGCGCTTACACTACGATCATAAGCGAGATCATGAGAAATCAAAGAAACGGTATGTTTTTATATTTTTCATGTAGTCTTTTTTCATTAATTGCCTTCTTAGACATAGGGAAACAAGAAGCAATGAGCTTCAATATATCGAAAGAGAATGCGCCCAAACCAAAAACGAAGGTTATATCAAGCAAGAAATACATCCCCTTGCTTCTATCAAGTCCGAGGCTCTGGTGAAGGAAGAATCTGAAATAGAAGAGTACTCTTTTTTACGCTTCGCTCTAACCAGAAGCTGCAGTTCCTCTTCTCTTGATTTTGAACATGAATCATCTTCTTTGACAAAGGTTTGAACATGATATACACTCGTTTTAGCACCGCTAATGCGTCTTGAAAGTTATAATTCGTCATTTAAGAATAAAGATATACTCGAGTGTCAATAACTTATTAACACATAAAACAAGAAGTTTTGGTTTCAAATAGGCGCACAGAAGTGAACAAGAAGTAGAGTAACTCGTTGTCAAGAAATCATTCTTTACACTTTTGTACAAGTATGAAGAAATCAAGCTGCGGTACAGGTTACTGCGCTTGCTGTGATAAGGTCGAAGACCATCATGGAGATTGTTAAAGTCATCTGTGCATGATAACTCAGATTAAGACTACAAAATAGATACTTGATCAGACGAGATGCTCAACCAAGATCTCAGTTTTTCATATGAAAAGTTGCCTTTTTCTGTATAGTAAATATTGTTTTCATGAAGGAACTTTACATTGTTGAGCACTGCTGAGACACTTGCAAACACAATCAATTAGGTTTGAGCGAAAAAAAGTATGATTCATCGAGGGAAAAGCTGCTCAAATTGATGCTGGAATCCCGATATCGATAAAGAATTAATTAGTAGAGTTGCAACAACAAAAAATAGCATTGTAAAAGACAGGATTGCTAAACAAAAAGTACGAAACCCGTTGCTAATCCTGCACTGCGTGCATAAATAAATATGGAGGATGCTGGCGAGGTTATAAATTCTTTTTCTTCTTTGCTTCCTTATCATGTACTTTCTAAACAATATCCTGAACAACATTAGGCCATCTCGCTTTGAAAAAGACCAGATTATTTTCCCCATTGTTAGTGTAGCTGCGGCGGCTACAATAGTATACTCGTCTTGCAAATTTATTTCGTATAAACAAAGCAAACGGGGTAAAGAGATTCCTTCGCCAAAATGCGGCTACCCTTATGTTGGCCATATGTGGTCTTTTGGACCGCTGCCTGGAAGAACTGTTAGTAAATGGCATCAAGAATTAGGCCCTATCATCAAATTGCAAATGGGTCGTCGCATTTGGATTGTAGTTGATGACCCTGAGCTCGCTCACAAGATTTTTGTCACTCACGGTGCCGATACATCCTATCGAGCTTACGGCACGTACGCAGAAAAATATTTTAGCAACGGGGCCAGGTAAACTTGCTGATACATTGTATACATATATCACTTGAAACCAACTGTTGCTTCATTAATACAGAGGAATCGCCTTTTCTCAGCCAGGTGCTCACTGGAATAAAAACCGCTCTGCAGGTATTGGTACATGTAATATATCAACTGGTTGCAGCCTAATAATGGCATTTATAGCTTTATCTGTGCTTGGACCAAAGCAGATCAAAAACTATATGGAATCTATTACCAAAGAAACCTCTGACCTGGTCACTCGATTGCTTGAATCAACCGAAAAAAACGGATTTACTGACCCTTACAAGTTCAACGAATTGTGCTTTCTCAACGTAGTTTTTAAAGTTGCTTTTGGAAGACGATTTGACTCGGTTGATGATTCTGAATTCCTTCAAGTGATTCATATGATCGAAACGAGCATGAAATTTCTATCTTTGGAAAAAGATAAGCCAAATTTCTTGCCAATTATTTCAATTATTGATTATTTCGCTGGAACAGAGGCCAAAATGAAGCATTTTACAGATACTGTTCGTAATCCTACATTCAAAAGATTCATCAAAGAGGCTTTGGAGAATGAGGGACCCAATGTTGTCAAATCTTTACAAGAAGGTGGGTTCGATTTGCCTGAAGAAGACATACTCGTACTGCTGGGTAAGTGGACAGTTTATATTCAAGGTTTAGAGTTGCTGATTTTGCTGCAGGCGATATCATTACTGGTGGCACCGATACACTATCGGTAACATTTAGCTGGAATTTAGCAATCATGTGTCATCATCCTGAATTGCAAGAAAGAGTATCTCGTGAAATTGACAAGTTCATTCAAGTTCACGGCACAGTGCCAACCTTTACTGAGCGTACAGAGTTGCCAATGTGTATTTCGGTCATAAAAGAATGCATGAGATATAGGCCCACAACCTATTTTGGTCTTCCACATTCTACCAATAAGGACAGTAAGTGTAGCTTTTGATTGGTATTTTGTCGCATCCTATATCACTCACCGTGTGAGCAACATCTAGTTGAAGTTGATGGATACATACTCCCCAAGGGCTGTACCATTATTACAAACATGGACAGTATGCATAAAAATTCCAAGCAATATCCTGTGCGTCCTGAAGAATTCATACCAGAGAGATTCATGAACAACCTCAAAACTATGCAATCTTTAGCTAATGGAAAAATTGAGCAACGAGACAATTTTAACTTTGGTTGGGGCCGAAGACTCTGTCCAGGAAGTTACTTGGTACGTTAAATTACTCGCATATACAATACTACAAAACTAAACCTTTTATAAGGCCGAGGTGCAGCTATTTAATGCGTTTGTCCAGGTATTTGCCAAGTGTAAGATCGAACCCATCTCGCAGGACGAGTATCCAGACATAAAAGGTGCAAGAGAGAATGCAGGTTTGAACATTTTACCTCCTCCATACAGAGTCAGATTCGTCAGGCGCGAAGATGCGCTTGTCAGTATATAATTTGAATCTTTGTGCACATCAATAAAGCAATAATTATCATAAAGGCGAATCCGCAGCAGATATCAGTCTATTGTGCTATTTATTTTCAAATATGCCAAGGTATTGGAGATGCTAAATTAAGATGTTACAATAAGGCCAGCTGGTGAATGCGTATATAAAAAGTGCACGCCGTTTCTATATACAAGTCTAGTTACATGTTGAAAGTTTCCTCATACATATTATTTAGCCACCAAAATCTAGCAGAAGGAGGTAGCAAGTTCAATGAAATCGGTGCTTGAGTAGTAGTAGATGAGGAGGGAACAGGACTTAATGGTATATTATTAGCGCCTTTTAGAACATTTGGCAAGAGATCTTTAGGGATATGGCTTATATCTAACGAGCCAATACCACCAGGAAATGTAAACTTGCTTCGTTTGGCTCGAGGCGGTGGTGGGAGTGAAGACAATGCTTGCGGCAGTGGTGAAGGCTGAGGCTGTTCAGCAGGATTGTAAGGCGCCAGAGCGTCCTTGTGTTGTTGCTTTTGTTCATCCTCGTCGTCAGAACCAACTTGAAATTCCTTGTTTCTAGCAGCCGTAGATTGATATAGCCGTTGCTGAGTGAGGTAGGAATGAGGGGTTTTGTATTTGTTCTCCTCTGTGCGATATTTTTCCAGCGCTATCTGTGTAGAATGGTAAGTAAAGCTTCGATACATCGGAAATGGTGTGCATTTGATGGTTTCCGTAAGTGTTTGGTTGATGGCAAATCGAGTGCCTGGCGTGGTAATATGTGCCCTGAACAAGATCAACTGGCATTGTCCTGCTCGTAGCGAAAATGCAGGGATATCCAGCACATCACCGTACAATTTTGCAGATTTTGCCAACGGTTTTCCATAGCTCGACGAGCCAATAAGTGATTTTGCAGCAGTCTCAAGGGCTCTGATGAATTGTGTATTAGAGTCTTCGAGCTCCAATGTCGGGACTGTAGATCCACTTGAATTTGAAGCAGACTCAAGGCATGATGTGATGTTGCTACCGAGTGAAGTGCTGTCCACCAATGTCCTAGCAGATCTAAAGCTTTGTTGTACAGACATTGGCAAAAAATCATCAGCATCATGGATATGATCTTCAGCTACTTTGTTCTCTGAAAAGGGTTGCTTGCTCCTGTTGACACAAGAATCTAAGGTCGATATGTTGGTCAATGATTGTCCGCTCAAGCTCAAGATGGTATTCTTTTGCTGTCTTGTGAGCGCAGTGGGTTTAGTGCCATCTTCCAACGTAAGTTGTACCATTGGAAAAGTGTATCTCTTTTCTTTACTCACAATAAAGTAGGGCGCCTGGTTTGAGTTTTCTTGATCTTCTACTATTGCAAAAATGCCGACGAAAACGGCTTTGCAGATTTCGTTGTTCTTGAGTTCAAGCTGGTGCTTGTTGATAGGTGAGCCATACATGGAATAACTCAATGGTTTTATGGGTGTGTACATGGTTGCTGCTGTATCTGTCATTTGCTGCATATCACGAAAGTAGTTCAGCATGTATTCAGAAGGCACCTTGAGTTTATCCCCCATTGTTTTAGAGATGAATACAGGCTCTGCAAATCGAAAACCTATGGAAAGCAGATTGACTAAATCTTTGTTGGATTCGATCTTTTTGACCAAGAATATGTGGCGATCCTCGGCATTAGAGTCGCGAATAGATAGTCTATTGCTGGCCGGCGTGGCTTCGTCTGAGGATGGATTGAATATATCGATTACAGTTGCATTTGCAGGAGTAGAGTAGCGCTGTTGTCGTCGTGATGTATCTTTTGAATTGCGATTTGTGAGTAACCATGACGCTGTACTACTGCTCCTTCGGAAAATGGGCATCTTGTTTTTTTCTTGTGAAAACATGCCCTTTTTTGAAATCGTATTTGTACTCATGACCGAATCGAATAGAAATCCAAGATCTGATAGACGCTGAAATCGCAACTCTTCTACCAGCTCGTGAGCAGCACCTATAAATAAATCACTGATGGCGTTATAAGCGGCCGTATTAGCTGTAGATTGAGGCTCTTGGGGATGGCTTTCAGTATAGTCTGCTTCGCACTTTGATTTAGACCACTGCATTGTAGTCTCGAATAATCGAATAAAAAGAGGATGGGCAGAAGTGAAATCCTATCCAAAATAGTCTTAGATGCAAAAGTAATACAGATCATGTTGTTGTTCTCTTACATTTTCTGGCATTTCGCTCACTATTTCTTTCATTGGCACTACTCCATCCACTTTAACCAGGATTCTGCCATTTGTATCAAAGAAAATTGTGTCCAAAATTAGCCTCTTTTGCGATTTCTTTTGGAAAGGCATTTTGCTATTTTCTATTTTCGCTTTAGCGACAATGGCAAAGAGAATTATACAGCCTGCTACAACAATTGCCGAGATGATACCTATGAGAGCAGGAGTTGCAAGCACAGGTGTCGGTGGGCCAGTATGAGAGTCTCCTGGGTAATACATGGTTCCCACAAGCGCTGTGTAATGCATACCTAAATATGGACATATCGTGTAATTTGATATTAGCCAATATTATACACGAATATTATTGAGCTTGCATTCGTACCACATACAGCAACCCCCATCAACATTGCGCACCCGAGGCGTTTGTACCATTGGTTCTCCCATTGCTCGCGTAGTTTGAAGAAAATCAAAAGAGCTCCTGTTACAGCACATACTGCGATGACTGAAGCTCCAATGACAAATGAAATTTTGTTTTTCATTTGAAAAAAATCAATGGCGATTTGACCTAATTGACCAGGGAAAAAAAATGTCAGCATGTGTATCAGGAACCTAATTCATCAGTCAGGTACCTAAATAGTGCATAGACACGATGCCAAACTAGTAAAATGTCATTAGATATTGCATATATAGTCCACACAGAAAGTGTTTACCCCAGCAATAACGCCGCTCGGTATGATTCGAGCAATCTTTGCTTCCTCAGTAATCCCCACAAATGTAAAAGCTAAAAACATGGTAAGAATAGCTACAAATAGACTAGCAAAGGTGAATCCGGCCGAGTAGGATAGTTGATAATGATCCCCATTCTCCAAAATGATTGTCAAACTGTTGTTTCCAATAAAATGCATCGACCAGATGCCAACACCGCCCATTGAGCATGCTGCTGCAAATAATAAAAACCAATTGTAATGTCCACGCATATGTGTACGTCTTTGCAGTAGTTCCAATGTTGTCAATGCTCCCATCACTGCAATCAAATAGCTGACAAAAATAATGCCACCATTGTATGTTTGAAGTGCTTCCAGTTTTTGATCCATTGGTCAATATATAATTTTTTTCTTCTTCCTCTTCAATTCGGCTATAATATCAATGCAAATGATGGGTGTATGATAGAGCGTGAGATAAAGAGAGATATAGAAAGAGGAAAGAAAAGTGTAAGAAGCGAAAGAAAAAAGACGTATACAGCAAATACCTGATTGTAAAATCAAAGCTTTTTTTAGCACTACATACCACTGTCCTGTTTTTAATGATATGGAAGCTGAGAAAACAATCTTTTAAGCACAGGATGTAATTAGGCGGACATAACCTTAATCCATGATCCTATAAAATCGCAACTTATTTGTAGTCTTACAATTAAAGCTTTTGTTATGACCAAAAATAATCATGCTTTTGTGTGCAATGATGAGGATCACTCTTTTTTTATTTTCCATGTAAAATCAGTGATACACGTTAAATTGAATGCTAAAAGAACGATCTATAGTGATACGCTTCACTACAACAATAAAAAGGAGAAGGCGCAAGGTTTTCTCCTTCTTTTTTGCTTTCATGGTTAATCCCTTGCGCCATGTCGCGATTGATAGAGCAAAGGCGTGCTGTTTCACACAATTGCTTTTTTCTGTGTTCTAAGCTGGGTCTTTTATCATTATTTTTTTTTGTCGATTTTTGTATTATTGTTGTAACAAGTATCATGTGCCTGAAAGACAACTACATTAATGAGTGCATGTCAACCAAGTTGTCATGACAACCATTGTTATATGTAGCTGCTACGAAGATCTCTCGCATAGAATTTGTAGTGGATATTCATGTCGATCTACCTTATGCACCTGCATATCATCTTGATGTTGTCAATTGAAATCAATGATACACATATTTCTTGATAATCACATGAAGGTAGTTTTTAACTAACGGTTACAAGTAATATACTCTACCTGTTTTTAATGCATTCCACAAATTATGAGTATTGTTTTCATGATGTATTAAATACTCTTGCAATAATAGCTACTGTATGCTGTATGTTTTCAAGCTTGAAGAAGCTCGTTTATTTGCGCAAGTAAAGTAACAAAGGTTATGGGTGGTTGTATGTAGCACAAAAAATTGTTCATCAGTGCTACATTTAACCAGATATCGGGATAAGGTTACCTGTATATTATTATTACAACGTGCTTCCTTCCTCTCACTATTAAAAAAAAAAAACTTACCTAGCTCTATAAATCTTTTAGTTTTTCCATGTGTTTATTGTTTAATCTGATCATTTATGAAAAATTGAGATTCGTATGTAGCAGAATATAGACAAGACTACGAAAAAACATGTGTTTATGCTAACTACAGGGTCCATATTCGGTCCTAACCTTCATCAGATTCGGAGTGTTGCGATGGCTACCTCTCTTATTGTAATACTATCCTTGAATGGATAAGTGTAATATGAAAATGCGTTCATGACCATGCCAATTTCATCGTACGATTTTTTGACATGTCAAGAAAGAGGCACTAGTATTTTTTTTTGTAGATTTTATATGTACATACATTGCGTTTTAGCTTTGTAACCTTTATCACCATTAATAGTAAAAAGACACATGTAAATTCTATAAAGACACGTATATCCGAAGACCAGATGCTAAATCCCACCCAACTACGTGATTTTTAACGGTTTCTGGAAAATATAATATTATATGGGTAAAATTGTAAAATATCATAAACAAATACGTTCTATCTTTTCCCTACATTATAAATATCAAAGGATTTATACGATAAGCACTCGTTTATAAAATAAAGTGCGCACTCGAATTAGCTTTGTGCTTTTGTGGTAAATAAAATCATCAGCCAGATATCCTCCTTGCAATGAAGCGAAATACCACTCTAGAAGATAAGCAGTTTTGACGACATAGGTCTTAACTTCTTTGGCCACAGGTAAAAAGAAAATGACCAACAGTTTCTGAGGATTATACATAAAATTCCGTAAAGGCAAATGTATAGATTTGTGTTTTGATGTCAAAAATGAGGTCTGATAAGGGTATGTTTTAGTTGAAAACAAGTGTGGTCATTCACTCTTAGATGTGTTGGGAATGCTTTTTTAGACATTACTTATACTGGATAAAAACGTGCTTCTTTCCAGTGCAGATTACTCAAATATTTTGCCTGAAAATTACATCAATATATGCGCTATAACTTACTCTTTGAGTATTAATTAATATGAATTACTCGCTAACTTATTAAATTCGAGAAAAAGTGGCCGAGGCTTGAAAATTTGCCGTTAATAAACTTGATTTTTGCAGTAAGGTTCGTTAGGAACTTTGAAGCGGTTTTATGATATCGAACTGCGTACAAACTTAATGTATTCCTTGTTTCAATTTATTAGTATTCCTGATTAGCAGCCTATCAGAACCCGTAATAGGGCGTAAAATAGCAGGCTTTCCCTCTTAGATTCTAAATCTTCTTTTCCAAGGTGTTTACGTTATAGACAAGATGATATTTGACAAAACCAGAGTGTAAGCATTTACATGGACACAATAAAGAAATTATCATAAAGAAACATATCCTGCTCATACTAAGTACTGTATCCGCATTAAAAGGCTGAATCATGCGTACAATGCGGGTCCAATTCCTACGTTCAAGGTCTACAGGCCACGTCACATGGTGGGGAAGGGAGCATAAATAAGAGTTGCACCTGACGTCTACAACTTCTTTATCTTCTCTTTATCCTTCTTTTCCGAATTTATGAAAATTCACAGTATCCAAGATGCTACGTCCGTCAAAGATATTTGTGCCCTTTCATCAGCTTCGGCACTATATTGAAGCAAGGATATCAGAGTTGATGGTCGTTCAGCAGCCGCTAGTAAGGAACCATCAACCAATAATGCTAAAGAAATACATCACTATGACTACGCATCAACAGCAGCAGCAATTTACTGCATTTTTCTCTAATATTCAGAGATCTCTCGCACAAAAAGCTTATTTTCAACAAGGACTTCCACCTGTTAGAAGAAATATAGTCAATCAAAAGCTATTACTAAAGGTGATTCAACAGCATTTTCCTGTCGTTAAGGTCTTTTCTGCACCTTCACTTCATGGACGAATGTGGATTGCATCTGGCAATGGACAGCAGCAATTCCGTACAATGATGTCTGGTGCCTCTGCATCTAGCGGCAGCTCCACTATTTCTTCTTTTGTGACATGGGGATTTCCTCGAACAACAACTGCCACTGTAGGGTTTGGCCGTAATCCAGCATTTGCTCGGCAATTTTCTACTGGTAAATCACCTTCCTGTGTCACGTTGTTTCAAAATACAACAACAAACACTACTTCAGGGCAGTCCAACGTATTTGCCCACATATCCTCTCGCATTTTCTCTCCTGCTGGAACCAAGGTGAACCAACCTGACTTGAATGAGAAGCAATCTAGGTATGCTTCATTCCATTCCGTTTGTGCCTCTTACGACAGCAGCCAAGATTCTTCATTCTCATCTCACGATGGTCGTTTCTCTGCTTTCCAAACTAAAGGCACCAAAGGTATGGGAGAACTGGTTAATCGCAATGACCAAGATGAATGTTTATGCAGTGCCGATAAATCAAGACATTTGGTTCGTCGTGAATCTGTCTCCTCTTGTAATAAATTATCAAAGCAAAAGCGCTCAAAGAAGAATTCCGCCGCTGCCCACAATACCTTAGAATCCATCATTCGTCACGATGATCTTTCCTCATTGCACACTCCAAGTAGCTCAGCTAGCAAGTGCTTGACTAAACGTACGAGTAGCAGGCCTCACTCCAAACATCGTCGATTAAAGCACCCACCTGATCAGCATCAACATGTGAGGAGACAAGATGACCATTCATTAACGACAGTAAAACACGGAGGAGTAACAAAGAAGAAGCCTTCACCATCTTTGTCGACGCCCGTCTTGTCTACTAATACGTATTTATTTATTACCCTGGGCACACTACAATTTCTCGACAAGAGAAAGGAATGGTCAACACAAAGCCTTAGTACATCATTCATCGATTCCATCGAACTCATGGCATATGATTACCAAACTCACATCAACTATGTCTTGAAAATATTGGATACTTTACAAAAACATGGTAAATTTCGTGTGGTTGCTCGTAAAAGTGAACTGCGCATATACTTTCCTGTTCCTCCCAAATCTCGACAAGAAGCAATTGAATTCTTGCGCTCACTCAACATTGTTGATTCGATGTTCAGCTACTTTACTATTGTCGTAGAAGAGTGCCAATTTTTGCTCTCGCCAGATGACCACAATGATGATTATTTCTCTTTCGTTCCCTCTACAGCAGCAACAGCAAATGATGCTACTGTTGACAACAACTTGACAGACACCGCAATTGGGCCTGACTACTTTAAAGATCTGCAAATGTTTTTGGATCGTACTGATTACCTGATTGAGACAAGTCCTGCTTTTCGTTCATGTCAATAAGCATATTGTTTCTATCATTTAAAAGATATTTACTCACTTTTTCTTCGTTCTTTTTTATATATCTATTTATTCGTCTTTTACTGCTAAATATTTACGATAATAAAGATTGCGATTATCACCACCGATTTGATTTTACCATTAATTAGCGGACTAATGATATTTTGGTTCAGTGTAATTTTGCGCAAGCGTAATTGATCTTATCTACTAAGGAATTGAGATATATAAAGGATCCCACAGTTCTTTATTTCCACAATTTCATATACTGATCGTCAATTAATCAGCGTATGGGGTGTGCTTGGTACATATATACACGCTATGTATAATAATATATTTGACTGCTAAGCAGGTCCCCTTTTGTTGTTTGACAATCCTGGTTATGATTCTTTATTGCGTTACATTACAGCAAGCCTTTTGAATGCAGTTTAATGTTAAGATTCTCACCATTCATTCTGTTTAACACCAACATTTTCAATTCAACACTCAACAAATAATAGGTTAATATACGAATATAATCGTCATTCCTTTGTTTTTTACTTAGCCCACCACTAACATATAGTTTCTTTCTAGGGCTTTTCACAAACTTATTATACAGTACTGTATTAAAGAAACTCACAACTGACTGTGACTTTGTTTGTTGTTCGTCAAAATTTTTCTTTTTCGCGTGTTTTTTATTGCCATCTCAACAATGTCAAATTCAGAAGCATCAACTCTGGAAGAACTGACTTCAGATGACCCCTTTTGGCAGGAACATGATGAAGGTAAGTGTTGATTGCTAAAATAAAATAAGTACTGGCTTCCTTATCATCCTTAATTATAGAGATAGAAGCCGCCATTCATTCATTAATCGCAGCTGGAATGTCGATCACAATTGCCAAGATCACAGACCAATTGACAGACCAAATAGTAGCGTCTTACGATAATACAACATCCCTCTTTGTCTACAAGTCAAGCTGGTGCATTAGAATTGCGCAAATATTAGCTAAATTTGATATTGCTTATGTAGGTTTAGCATTTAAATTAAAATTGTTCTTGTCACTGATTTTTTTGTAGAACAAAAGTCGCCCTAATTGGGAAAACATTTCAATGCTAATTAATGATAAGCGACTTGGATTAGTGCATCCCGCTACCAAACAATTTCAAAACTTTGCCCTTCCTTAGCTCCTTCAATAATATCAGCACTCACCAGTTCAGATTCTTATTCGTCAAGCAGCAGCAAGCAAATCAAATTGTCACCTCTTCAAAAAGGAATTATAGTAGATATGTTTGCCAAGTTGAATGAAACTAAAATGTGGAGACTATCTACAGGTACAGTTGTCGAACAACAAATGAAAATGTTTGCACTTGAGTGCAACTTTGAGCAGTAAGTATAAAACATGTATTATTTTTGAGATAATGACAAACTCAGAAGTTTTTGTTTCAAGCCCTGTGCATTCGATGGTATTAGATGTCAGTGACAAAAGCTGGTTGAAGTACTTTACACCTGAAGAAATTCGAGAAATTAAGAATCATCAAAAGAAAGTACTTGTAGATTTGCCTTCTACAATTGAAGACTATATAAAGAAACTTCGTGAGTGTCAAGACGTTACTGTGTTGAAATCAATGTTGAAGCAAGAGTCAAGCGATCCTGGTTGCGAATGGATAAGATCCTCTCTCCTCCGATTTATCCATCTCTTCAAATGTAATTACTTACCTTTATCAACGCAAACAGAAGGCGACATACTTCGCCGAATTTGGTTTTTTGTTGATACTGCCTTTGACTATTCAAAGATTGATTGCCGAGGGTATTGTATAAATGCTTAACTTTATCATGAGTTTTATTTACTAATTATTTTCTGTTTTGATATAATATAGAGGGGAAAAGGCCAGCAAGTCCTCGTCTGCTGGTCGTAATGCCCAAAGAGTTTTAGCTGGAGAGGACAAGATGGAGAGTAAAAGAATGGGAAGAAAAGTAGATTTACTCTTCCTCCGCCAAAGACTTGAGTACGGTTGTGCTGAGTGCGGTCGGTACGACAACCAAACCAAAGAATTGTACGACGGTTCATTTAAGATGTTAAAGGTTTTAAAAGACATGATTTATAGCTTGTATAAATCAGCTCCCACTTCACTTCGTGAATTGACTCTTATAGGATTTTTAATGTTCGGTAAGTGCAGATTTGCGTTTTATTTATTTCATCATCATTTGCTAACACCATTATGATTGTACCCAGAGACAAAGTTTACACTTGTTACCTGCGATATACCAATGGGGTACGTTACAAGAGCAACCCCTTTCAAATCAATTGACTTGCCTGAGGAAGCTGACGACCTCACCAATCAATTGCTTTCTATATTAAAAGCAGTGTACAGAGCAAGATTGACCATGGAACAAACGAACAGAAAAGTAAGAAAAGAAGTAGTGGAAGTTGACGAACAATCTGAAGAAGATTCTATTATTATCGGTCCTTCTTTCAACATCGAACCAAATAGCAGCAAGAGAAGAAAAAGTAATGGAGGAAGTACAGAAGATTAAATAAAATAAAGCATTTTATTGGGTAAATTTTTTATTTTTTTTTTATTTTTCGCTTTTTTTAAGAAGACCGTTTTGCTTCTTCAATTAAATTAAAATGTATGATTGGCCAGAACATCCGTATACATCGAAAAGGTTGTTGTCAAAACTAGAATCCTCGTCTGTCCTGCCCTCTCCACTCTGCTTCCATAAAGCGTGGGCAGCAGGGTGTTGCTCACTCAGCAACTTGAGAATCCTTGCTGACATGACCGGGACTGTCTTGTGCGTGGCATTGACAGAACAAAATTAGGCTACCACCATGCCAGCAATGATGCTGCCAGTGAGTTGCAACGCCTTGCCGTCAGCATCTCCACCTAGCCAACCAAACAACATGGTGGCACCATGTATGGTGAGAAAGTGGATCAGTCTCCCAGCGCTTTAAAGATTTACTCAATTTTGAAAGCTCCTTCCTTGTTTTTAAATTTTTAATTAAAATTATTAAAATGGGGTATTCACTTGTATATCGAATCCATTGGCTGAAATGTTTTTTATTTTTGCTATTTGAATATCTGACTTTTGTAAAATGATTAGGTAGTTAACAAGTTAGTTCACAGTCCCAGGGCTTAAAAAGCAAAAATCACTGCTTAAATAAAAAGTTATCGAGTTACGGGATAAACATTCAGGGCCGAAATATACTTCTGATCTTTTAAGAAATCTTAATATGCTCAGTTCGAATAGTACAGAAGAGAGTAGGATACAGCATACTTATTATGAGCTTCTAAAATTAATTTTCAGATCGAGTAGTAGCTGTTAGATGTTCATCTTGCGGGGGAGAGGGTCATAGAAGAAGAACTCATAGAGATTGTGTCCCATGAACTCAAGTAACGGCAACAACGTAGCAAGTCCAATTGATGAGGCTGCACACCAACATGCGTGTGCAACGAGCCCTTGAATCAAATGACAACAACCTTGCTGCTGAATTGCAACAGTTTGCTGAATACCTTTTTCAGGTTGGCCAAGGAGCTATTCCTACTCTTAGACTACCTGAAAATAGATCAACAAACCTCATTCCAATCCCTCAAGATATGCTTCTTCCAGGTGATAACCTGTTGAACTTAATTAGAAGCATCTACTTTGACATTGCAATTAGCGCATTAGATCCTGAGTATTTTGTTGAAAGGGCTATCTTAACTGCAAAGAACAAAGATGTCAAAGTCATCAACAATCTGCTCTTACAATGTCTTCCAGGCCATACAATATCCTATGTTAGCCATGATTGCACTTTAGATGAAGAACGTCAGATAGAGATGCCAGTGGAGATTTTAAACACCATAGAGAATAGTTCTCTGCCACCCATCAACTCAATCTGAAAATTGGCTCCCCAGTAATGGTTATTCGAAACATTGACCCTGCCGCTGGGATTTGCAATGGCACAAGATTGATTGTCAAATCGCTGAAAACAAATGTTATTGAAGCTACCATTGCTACTGGCCCAAACAAAAATGGTATAGCTCTGATTTCGAGAATCAAGTTTATCAGCTTGGCCACTGAAGGGTATAATTCCCAGTTGACTTTCAAAGGGTTCAATTTCCCATGAGATTAGCATTTGGCATGACCATTAACAAGACACAAGGCCAAGCACTCAGCTCTGTAGGTTTATATTTGCCGTGCCATGTTTTTGGTCATGGTCAATTATATGTAGCTTTGTCCCGTGTTCGAAAACCCAGATCATTGAAGTTGATGATTCCTTCCGAAATCTCAGAAATAGAAGATCAAGTTGGCAAATTCACCAACAATGTTGTCTTCCGAGAAGTTTTTCAGCAATCGTATTAAAAAAAAAAAGAATCTGTAACACTTCGAATGAAGAATGAGAAATCGTCTATTTAGTTTACCAAGCTTTGCATTAAATGGGATGGCCCGCTGCAGGCGTGAGCTGTGCACCCCCCCCCCATTGGAACAAAGGTCGAAAAAAATTACCGTAGTTCGGGGGTGGAGGCAGCTCGTACCCTTATAATAAAATAATGAATTACTAAAGTTGTGGTATACAAGGGGTATCCTTAGGGATTAGCACCACGTATACAGTACTAGACGTTGACACTAAAAGAAAGTTTACTGCCATTGTCTGGTGCGAACTACCACCATCATATAAATCTCATCCTCCTCGCTGTTATCTACCTTTCTCTCATTTTTACCAACAACTGCAATTGGTAAAAATTATCTGGTTCATACAGTTTATTAAGCTAGAAATCACAGTCTATAATTAACCTCAAAAGAGACTCCTCAAATTATATCGTATCATAATAAATCTTATAATAAAAGGTACCGAGGATTTGATTAGAAATCGCAGTGTTATAACAAATTATAGTGTATGCGAAGGCGTCCCTCCTCTGATTCTGGTAAAAAAAAAGCAGGCCCTAGCCACCGGCAAACCAAGCGCTGTACTTCATGCCATATATTAGGTCATAAGAGAAAATCACATAATTCATGTCCTAACAATCCAAAAAACAGTGGTATCCTTATAAATGATACAAATGCTGACGCTCAATCTGCTACAGAAAGTGACATGACCCCCACGCCCCAAGCCAGTGTAACTAGATGTGCCTCATGTCAGCAATTAGGGCATTCAAGAAATACGCACAGTTTTTGCCCTAATAACCCAAGAAATAATTTAAATTAGTTTGAAAGCACAACAGGCTCTGCTGACCCAACAAACTCAACACGACGTCCAAGAGCAACAAATGCTTCTGCCACACGAAATATTGCAAAAGATCCACAAGATTGCCCACTGAGAGAGATGACCGTGGCCGTATGAGCGTGGAGTGTACTGGCTGTGGGGCCCTGATGTGGGTGGTAGAGAGAATCAAAACATCATCTAATACCAACCCTAGATTTCAACTATATGCTGTGCAAACAGCTCTTTCAAACTTAAACCTCTTAAGCCAACACCTCCTTTGATTGCTGATTTGCTAACAGAATCAACAAGCAAAGGTAGAGAGTTTAGAACGAATATAAGAACTTATAACAGTGCATTGAGTTTTGCTTCAATGAGAGTTAAGAAAAAAACAAATCAGACTGCAAGAGAACAAGAGATCTCGAGAGAACAAGAAATTCGAGGTAGTGGAGTATATACCTTTAAATTGCACGGAAGTGCGTACCACTTAATGGGCAGTGGTTTACCTGCGGCTGGAGAACGCCCAACATTCTCTCAGATTTACATCTATGATGCTGATAATGAGTTGGACAATCGGCATGCTCACACGAGCCATATTTCGAGAAATACATTGGGAAAACTACAAGCATTGATGCATGAGATAAACCCATTTGTAGAGCATTACAAGTACATGTCTCAAATTGCCTATGAGATAGCAGATAAACAGCAAACCAATAATGTGGGAATCCAGAGACTTCCCAACCTCAAGCGAATCTTCCGTGCGGATGGTACTCCCGATAGAAGGAGGTATAACAGGCCATTGAGTACATATTAGCTTGCTCATCAACTGCAAACTTTTACCAATTATCGTTTGCGTGTTGGTAACGGTGAGGTTCCAGGATTCAGGTTTAACGGCAATGATTTTGCTCCTGCTGCTGACACCGATTATATTCCCGTGTCATTGGATGTAATGATTCCTGGTACCAACCTGTATTCTCTAATCGATAGTACACTCCCACTTTTGGGTAAAGCGGGTGTTGATAAGATATCCCGTCCCTGGGTAGACATGCTCACAAACTCATTTTTCATGACACTCATGAACGCCAATGACCAGATTTTAAATGGTATCATGCTTGCTCAAATTCCTGGCCAAGAGGTCATATATCGTAGTGCTGATAAATGTTCCTCTGAGGTAGCTCAAGTACAATATCCCCCAGGAATGATGAACAGCATTGACGTTGGTGGTCTTCCTCCTCACCTACTGAAACTTAAACAGCATTGTCCTATAATCCTGTTGAGAAACATAAGCCCATCTATCGGTCCTTGTAACGGTACAAGATTGATAATCGAGGCCCTTCTCCCAAATGTTATTTCTGCAAGAATCATTTCAGGTTCCAAAATTGGTAATGTGGTCCTTTTTCCAAAAATATCACCTGATGAGTCCCCTATCAGCTTCCAAAGACACCAATTTCCCATTAGGCTCGCCTCTGCAATGTCTGTAAACAAGGCTCAAGGACAGACTTTAAAAAAGGTGGGGCCTGTATTTTCCCATGGCCAATTATATTTTGCTCTCCCGAGAGTCCAAAATCCTAGCTCTATAAAAGTTCTTATAGAGCAATCTGAAGATGAGAAGCAAAAACGAATTTTATTCAATTGCACAAGAAATGCCGTCTTTACTGAAGTCTTCCTTTAAGACAGTACAATCACTATGACATACTACTTCCTCTTATATTCCATAAATATAATAAAATTTCATTTATTTCGGAGACTGGCTGCCTCTCAGAGCGAGATGGACCCCTCGTAAACGAAGGTCGATTTTTACCGTAGCGTAGCGAAGGTGCAAAAATCACCAGAGTGGGCGGGGTGACCAGCTCGTTATTTATATAACACATAACGGAGAACACGCTTTAGGATTATATTGTAACTGCTTAAGTCTGAAGATTTTCTCTGCAGGTATCTTTTACCAGAAAAGCGAAATACTAATCTAGCAAGATTTATAAATTCTTTAGGTTAAAAATAACGAAATGAGCAGAAGAAGTATGCAAAATAGGAAATTTTTATTAACTGTTACAAACTTATTCTTACTGTAAAATTAAAGAATTGTATCTCTCTTAGCTTCAAAGCAATAAGTGCTTCTACTAACAGAAGTAACCACGTGAAGGTGGGGATACGTATACTCCTAAAAAGTGTTAAAAAGAAAAAAAAAAGCCAATTGTGTTATGAAACATAAGACAATTTACTTTGAAAGAATAGAAAAAGAAAAGTTAAGCTATTTGTATTACATAACATCCCAGATAAAGTTCACCTGGTAGCTTTACACGATTAACAAATAGCAGCCAAATGTATTACATTACATACACGGAAAGATCCCCTGGTAGCTTTACACGATTAACAAATGACTAAGAATGGGCGAAGCTATTTGTATTACATAACATCCCAGATAAAGTTCACCTGGTAGCTTTACACGATTAACAAATAGCAGCCAAATGTATTACATTACATACAAGGAAAGATCCCCTGGTAGCTTTACACGATTAACAAATGGCTAAGAAAGAAAAAAGATGAAAGTAGAAAAAGTAAGAATAAAGAGAAGGAGCCCGAAGAGTATGCAAAAAAAAAATTCGTTTCGTTATTTATAAGAAAAATTTTTCTTCACCAATAGAAATTTTTATTGCGCAGTTGATATTTTTTTAAACAATAGAGTTTCTTCAGGTCAACAGAAAAAAAATTATTAGCAGTAGAAAAAAAAAACCAACAGTAGAATTATTGTAAACCAGAGGGTTAACACAGAAATATATATCTCAAGAGTCAGAAACGCATACATTTCCTGAGAGCTTTTCCAAATCCATGGGTTAGAAACAACAACGTCTCTCAAATGCTACTTTGTTTAGAATTGGTGTAACGAGTCTTGGGATTTTGGCTTTGGTGTTTTCTTAATGATATCCTTTTTATAAAATTAACCTATTTATTATTACTTGCAATGTACAACACAACTAGATTCTACCATTATCTACCCTCTGGCGAATTCGCTTGTGATGAAGAACCTGAATACCAGCCAAAACAAGATGGAGCGGCTATTAAGTCGTTGGACCAGATGGAAGGTATTCCAGATTACGAGTCTTCGTCCGAGGATGAAGATGATGGTTATTTTAATACTGCAGTGGCTATGGAATAAATTCATTTAGAAGCAATACCTCTACCTAATATGATTTGGACACCAACTAAGTACCGGATTTTGGAGCAAAAGCCATATTTTATTTCGTCAGTTTTCAAACTTGATTTCGTCAAGGTGTAATAATGATGAGCAGTTCGTCATTGAGATGGCACTTTTTCCAATGTGTCCTTTTCAGTGTTGCCATACCAGTGTTTTTATTTAAAATGATTTGTTCTTAGAGTTAATCTCTCTCTTTCTCTATTTTCAACATTAATTTTTAAGCCTACAAAATGGTTACTACCTGCAGAACTTCAAACGAAAACATCAATGAACAAAAGTCTCCCTCAAGAAACCATCATAGGGGTCCAAGAGGGGCATACAAAAAGCCCTCTCAAGAATTAAGAAACCTGGCTATCCAATATTGCGATACGAGGGGCGAGAAGACAATCTCTCAGGCTGCTAGAGAGCTGGGTGTCAGTCGCGCTACCCTTAGTACTTAGTCTGGATAAATCAAATTTGTACTACCTTTGTACTTTCAAACTTCATTAATGAGAAACATCTACATCGACTTGAGCGTAAGATTAAAAAAAGAAGATTCAAGTCAAATACCACTACCGTATAAACTTAAAAATGGTTATATTACAAAAGCATCAAAGTATCAAAGTATCAAACTGCATAACCGTACTAATAAAACATTTAATTGCATGTATTCGTCAAGCTATGCGTATACACAATGGCAGTTTTCTTTTAATTAAATAACTTTTCAAAATTATGGCATATTCAAGCAAATGACAATCTCTGTTTTTATAACTTCGCATTATCATTTTATGTTACATCTGTTGAGTGAAGACAGCATATCCAATATCAAGGAAAAAATATACAGTCAAGACTCGTGATAACGAAAAAGTTGGTGTACAAAAATATGTTTGGTATAGCAAGTTATCCCCTATTTAGAATTTGATACTCTACAATACAGTACCTGGAGCCTGGAACCTGGTACCTGAAACCTACCAGAAGCTTATCATGAAGCCTTAACCTTTGTTAGTAAAATTACCCTCAACCTCAATCCTAACCTCAATTCTACTTTTTATTTTACATGTTTAGCATTAGAATCACAAAAAAAGGGACTCTTGAACTGACATTAAGCATTATTATAAGCATCAATGTTAATAGGGCTTCTCTATCACTAGCAACTAGCAATTTATGCATAATTCACAAATTAAAAGGGGTTACTGCAGCAAAATATTGTCTTCATTAATTAAACTCTTCTGCTTTTAAACTCGATGAGCTATACCTGTTTTATCCTATCACTATAAATAAAGATGTACTTGTAGCATCTAAAAATACTTACTGAATAGAGCTGTGTCATGTACTAGAATTGATATTGACGTGATATCACCTCTAGAAAGATATGTTTTACAGCTTAA
The DNA here is from genome assembly GCA_025201805.1 of Parasitella parasitica. Taxonomy (NCBI): domain Eukaryota; kingdom Fungi; phylum Mucoromycota; class Mucoromycetes; order Mucorales; family Mucoraceae; genus Parasitella; species Parasitella parasitica. The sequence goes on from MU619317.1 coordinate 36,503, forward strand.
ATGCAAGAACTTTAGCTTTGTGTGCCATTTTTCGATTGATTTTCATAATCAAAAGAGCCCTGAAAACACCAAAAATAGTATTTAGTGCGAAGGAACTACACTATATATAATTTTGGTGCAATTTGAGCATGATTTTTTTTTCGATGCAAAATGTCTGATTTTTTTGATTTTTTCCTTGTATCCACCCATTCAAAATCATCGATTATGCATTATCCTCAATTTTGACCTCAAAAACGAAACTTTTTACTATAACATATATTGGAGAAAAATGATCGCAAGAGACCATTCTTTGTTCTGAGAGACTGAAAATACGCTTTTATTAAGCAAAATATTGACTTTTACTCTTGATTTGTTTTTGAAGCTTTCTAGACATAATTCATTCCATAATTATACGGGAATTATGAAATGATATCATCGTGTAGAGCGTCCAAAAAGACAGCTATTATCATAGACTGACAGACATGGTATGCATAATATCAGAGAATGATGTCTTGCCTTAAAGAAGTAATTTTGTTTTCCAATTGTCCAAATGGAGTTTCTGAAAGAAATTTTTCCTTCCTGATTTTGGACGCGTTTAATCTCCGCTTTTAAAAGAAAAATAGTGTTTTTTTGAGGAAAGCATTAGCTTTGAAAAGCCATAGCTTACTCAATTCAAAAGAAAAACAATTGAAATTTAGTTTATTTTAATAATGTGCTCCTTGGCTCTCTAATAGTAGTACTTGCATGCCTGTACCTGGCCTGAAAATCTCACGCTTCGATTTTGAAAAATACTTTTCCGAAAAAAAGTCGTTCCCTTCATCTGATTTCAACTCAAAGAGCACAAAAACTTTCTCTAAGGTATGCAAATATGTAACCAAAAATTTCTTATAGTCTAATGCATTACTTTGAACTACTTTTTTTTGTGTTTGGGATTGTTAAATCTTGTTTTCTTACAATTTTTGTCTTTCTTCTGACAATAACATATTGAAGTTCGCGTTGACCCAAAAAAAAAATCAGGCGCCTAAAATCTACGCTGGCTTTGCAAAGACACGCACTTTTGAACCATTCCAATATTATGAAAAAGATGGCACAGCTCTAAATAGCTGCTTTACTGTGCAACTGGATATAGAGAAACTAGCTTGGTATTTGTCTGACAATATCTTCTACTCTAGAAAACGCCAAATCAACTAAAGGTATAAGAAAGTGCCGGAGAAAAGGAAACAATCTGCCACCAGGATAAGTATCTGTATAGAAATTTATGAAATCCCAAGGACAAATTCCGTTTTTCTTCAACCTTGCTCTCCGTTCCTAAATCCCATTAAAGGTTTTTGATCCAAAGTCAACAGACAACACCCAAAATCACAAATGTTTGTCAATAGACACCCGCAATCTTTTTTTAAGACTACCTTGAACTTAAATATATGATGAAGATGGCTTATTTCACAACATATTCTCTTTATATTTTCACTATGAATGAAACAAAGCAATTACTTTTCTTCTCTAAATATGGAAATCCCCACTCAAAATCTTTTTAGGGAGACATTTCTCTTCTCCCAGAAACTTCTTAGCTATTATCAAAAATGAAAGGTTTATTATCAGAAATCCTGATATATGTTATCACAATCACCATGAACTTTATCATTTACTTGAGCTTTTTATTTCAGAAACTGCAAAATGACAGTGTATGAAGCAGCTAGTGACTTATCTTGTTACGCAGAACATGATACAACTGTTACACTATTTTTACAAAACGAACCTATGATGATGACTTCAATTGTCATTGGAGAAATCAAGGAATCAACATAGCAAGTATAGCCATATTTCTTTAGAAATTTTTATAGGCTTAATCAAAATGGTAAAAATTCTAGTCAATAGTCTTCATATGATGTTATACCGCTTTATCAATGGAATAAAATCTATTCACTTATACGACTGTTTTCCAGCTGATAGTTTTGATATTATTTCCTCTGAAGCAAATTACATCCATGCGCTACTGCAAGGGTCAATTTAACAGAATGCTAAAACGAAAGTGCATTTCAAACCATTTACCAGTTACACAGACACATGTCTTCTGACAGACACATATTTGACATATACGATATCAATGAGCCTTTCATAGACACAAAGTATTTTAATATTTGAATCTATAAATTTATTTATTTTCTATAATGTTCAATGAAAATGTTGAAAAAATCAATGATTGTCAAAATGCTAATGATTTAACCACAAAATGTTATGTTTGACTGAATTTAGTTAAAGGACCACTCGACATCAAGTTCACCCTTGCTCTTCTTGCCAAGCTTTTTGAAAGCGGCTGGAGAAAGATCAATGTCATGCTTATCACAACCCTCACAAGTATCAACAACCTTGACAGTAATAGTCTTGTGGCCAGACTTGACCTTGATCTTTTCCCCGCAGTACTTATTCTTCATGAAATCTTCGCTCAAGGCAGCTACCATATCATCGTTGTCAGCGTCACCACCGCAAGAGGGCTTACCAGACTTTTTGACAGAGTAGAAAGTGGCAGTGCCAGAGTAGGAGGAATCACGGCTTTCAATGACAGCAGCCTGAGAAACGACGGCAAAAGCAGCCAACAAGCCGGTAGCGATCAAAACGAGAGTGTTGGAATGGAACATGTTTACGATGAGAATAATTCGACCAGCGTTATTCTGAATTGGAAAATAGGATGATTATAATAATGAAAAAACAAAAAAAGACATGAAGTAAATTTCCCATCTCTATTTATATGTGAATTCATTCATAGTCAATCACTCTGAAAGAAAAGGCCTGATTCTGTCAAAAATCGGAGATGCTCTCCATGAGGACCCGTGTTTTTCTGTTGCGTTTTAGCTTAACAGCGCTTTGTATTCGGATCATAATCAAGCTTAACGCACCTTAATTGAATGGAAATCATATCAAAGCTGTACATCTAAGGCTATTTACTTAAAAATTAAACCATGTACATTTCATACGTAAACAAGAAATAGGTAATGTTATATACATGCCAAAAGAAGATGCTATAACTTGCGAAAAGTAGAAAAAGATTTTCGCGCCTGGGCCATCGACTAAAATGACCTATACACGACAAGAGTGCCTTTGTGAGACCATGGTCCATCACCATCTTAAAATGTGGGTCCCTCTGAACTAAAAAGTTAAAAATGAAAAGCATTAAACACAATGACAATGAAGCATTGTCAAGTAGCTTTGAGCGTTTATTTCGCTCTATTATGCGCCCCATGTATTCTCTACTACATAAAATACTCTCGAGTAACAACAGGAACAATAACAGCAATCGCAAAATACATTTCTCGGTAAAAGATTATGGAACCTCCTCTCCGCTCAAAACGTCTTTCAAACAACACATCGTCTTTTGCAAATCTTTTAATCAACATTAACATTTAATAGTTGCATACATGGCATGAACCGAGATTGTCATTATCCTGAAAATAAATATCCTGGTACTATTGCATATAATTTATCCTAAATTGTGGATATAAAATCGATTTTTGACAAGCAGGCTATTCCTATTAAGGGCATTAATTGATGATCGGTGACTAAACAATGCTGCAAACACTCAGAGAAGCTACTTGGTTTGAAATTGCATGCCCCCACGCTTCATCATTATATAAAATAGACTTCGTTTAGGGTCCCTGAAAGGTTATTAACAAATTAGTTTGAAACAAACTTTTTTTTTGATATACAGTCTATCATTTACACACTTGGATACATGCTTTAAAAAAAAAAAAGAAAGACTGATGTAAACTAGTTGTTGCTGCATTTTACAGAACGAAACTGTAGTGCTCCTCATCAATTGATTCTATTCTTAAATTCGACTTCTTTGGCCAATTTTAATTACTGTAATATGCTTCTTCATGTTTTCAGTGATATAAAAATTTGAATGGCGAACATCCTTATAATCTAGAATTGTCTTTGTGATCACCCTACATGTCAAAATCCGCGGCAGATCAATCTGTGCTGCTATGAAGCAGACGGTGGCAAACTTTCTAAGGTGCGATCCCGAAGTATGATACAGAAAAATTTATACGCTCTCCTGTCAAATACCTTCTCATGCATCTATACATCGCATAACCTTTCTTATTCGAAAAAAGGGCTTTTTTTCTCTCAGTTGGTACAACAGTTGAAGGTGCTCATATATTGTATTACACACGGGATCTTAAGGACTTAGCAAACGTTGAGTCAAAACAAACGTCCATCATGTTTCATATGTGCTTTACACAACAAAGCAAACGACGCAAGTCCGAAAATTCAATATTTATTTATGTAATCTCTGAATTCAATAATAATGTTAGATATACAGTTAATACGACATATCGTCTAACCAAGCGCTCATGATGCCATCAATGATCATATCATGGAAGAGTTACTAGCAAACACAACATCTATTCCAGATCGCATACAAAGACAAACGGCGTTATATTCATTTGCAAGTATAAACTGATAAGTCAACATGATTCTAAATGATACATTCTCGTGGGTAGCGCGGCTAACATCTGTTGCAGATCTTAATTTGCTTCCTGCGGTCTGTTCTTGATACTCATGATATCGTTAGAGATGGATAGTGCTCTTTCCTTCAATTGGAAATTATCATTCAAACCTAAGTATCCTTGCCCAATTTGCAAATTGGTCTTATAATATTTGACGCTCTAGGCTTTGCAATACATTGAGTCATACAAATTGGTGGTTCAACTGAGGAGTACACCCTAAAAACATGAAATTGCCATTGCAAACTAGTCACATCATTTAACGTCCTTCTACTGCTACAATATGTCCAGCATGGAGCAAAAAGCATATTTCTATTGTTCTTTACGTAAACAGAAAGTCCTGACATGATGAATTTCTTGAACTTCAGGTAATAAGAGTGATTTGCAGCACTAGATTGCGCAGACGCTGATTTTACAAACAGCTTTGGTAAAAAAGGAAACAAGACTTCAAAAAACAAGTCTGCAACTTCATCCGCTTCCTCTCTGGCAACAAACCACAGTGGGACCCAAGCCCATTTAAGCCAGCAGCAACAGCAGCAAAAGCCTTTGTATTTATCAAGTCTTCAAATAAACAACATGCTCGTAAGAGGAAATTTTAAAACAATCGCAGAGCTGCCAAAATACGTCGATATCAATGAATGGTTGGCTTTTAACAGTACGTACAGAGGACTATTATTGTATTGTTTACAGCAGCGTTAATATATGTTGCCATAGCATTCGAGTTTTTCAATCACATCAACCTGTTTTATGGCACAATTACTAATTTTTGTACATTGCAAACATGCGCAACAATGTCTGCTGGCCCAGGGTAAATACATTGAAGAGTTTGCGTGTAAATAATGATGAATCTAACGGTTGCTAGCGTTGAATACACTTGGACCGATTCGTCCTCGAAAAAACTCAAATTACCAGCACCTCAGTATATCGATTACATGACAAGCAGTCTAGAGAACACCCTAAACGACGAGTCGATATTCCCAACAAAAGCAGGTAAATATCGGAACGAGAAAGATAGACATCATGCTGATCTCACATATACGAAAAGGACCCGATTTTCCTCGAGAGCTACCTGCGGTTGTGAAAAAGATGTTTACTCATATGTTTAGTCTTTTTGCTCATATATACCATGTTCACTACGATACAGTGTTGTGCCTGAACGAAGAGCCCCATTTCAACTCTTTATTTGCTCATTTTATATCGTTTGCTAGAGAATTTGACCTGCTCGATAGGAAGGATGTTCAGCCATTGAATGAGTTGATTGAAGCCATGTCAAAGAACAGTGTAATTTGTTGAATAAAATCGCAACACTATTAGTTTGTTACTATGGTTTATTTTACAGAAAGTGCTAAAAAAGCTGGTCTATTATGGGTTTTAACGTTACAAGTTTGTTGCTTATGATGATTACATATGCTAATTGGTTTGACATGGTGATGCATATATGGTGGTAAAGCAATCCTATATCTTCACCAAGGCCATATCCAAGAAGCTTTAACTTTCTGTGGCGATTGTGGTAAACATGTTGCTGTGGATGCAGAATTAGCAGTAGTAGCAGAGAGGGATGACGATGGTTTTTGTCTAGGCACCTTGTCAGTAGAGGCTGTCTTTTTCAAAGTGTCAATAGGTTCAGATCGATGGCGAACGTGCTTGGTATCATTATTGTTCGTTGTTGCTTGTTCATTACCGCTAGTATAGTGTGGTGTTTCATTGAATGCAACGACTACTTTTAAACCAGCGGCAATCAGCATGTAAAGGCCTTCCGACAGAAACTCGTGCAAGCGATAGCGTTCATCGGCTTGCAAGCCAAATTTAATACACTGAATGCCGCAGTCTTGCGCTTTTTGCATAACATGATATCGCGAATCAAACCAGAGGAATAGCTGAATTATGTAGCTAAAAAAGAACGAGATCAAGCCTACATGCAAGATGTTAGTAGTTTGACCACAATCAAAGAATCATGGTATGCTAGATATATGCTTGCCTGGAAGTGGAGATTGCTTTGCTAATATGGCACATTTAACAGTGATCTCAGTCATGTATTGACCAAACGATTTAAAACGAGCCATTGAGTCTCCTTCCTCAACATGAATAGTAGACATGGCAGTGGCAGAGCTTTTAGTTTGCGCACCTGGTTGTGCTCTATCCAGGGTGATGTCTATGACGGGTGCAGTTGTATTTGACGCCTTGGCTGTTTGATAAGCTCTGCTACTGATTGTGTTGATGGTAGAGGCAATCCTTGATAAAATAAACGAGTTGAGAGCAGAGCTCTTGCTTTCTTCCCCCTGAATCACCTCTTGTTGCTCAATCCGTTTTTGAGACGTTGCTAAATTAAGAATACCAACTCTTTCCTCGACGCTGTAAAGCTTCTCTCTGATGGCCATTTGTGTACTGTTATCTGTTTTATCTACATTGAAAGATGAGATGAGCGACATGATTTGCATAGATAAGCGCCTATTTTAAATACTCGGTAAGGCCATAAGAATTTTGTCGACACCAGCTAGATAGATATCCAATGCAACAGACTCATTGCCTTCTTCATACTCGTCAGCCGCAATAGAAACAAGCTTCATTCCCTGAGAAATACTGTGTCGATCAATGTTCGCTGTTTGCTTGTTGCTACCTTTGAAGGTTTTTGTCACATCATCCCGGATTTTCTCGGCAAGAGCGCTCATCTCTAATGTCCATGACGTGCTGGGACTAGGCGTAGGGCTGTGCAATTGTTGCTGCATAGTGTCATAGGGTGGAGGAGCCGGGATATGGTCGGCACTGTGGCTCATCTGAGGATGCTGATAGTATGAATTTGATGGCAAGATTGGAGTTGAGGCATGCATAGCTAATCTTGATCCGGCTAGTGGGTGCTCAGAATTGGTGGATTTGTTCTTTGGCTTTTGCTTTGACATGGATTCCAGTTTGTTTGCTGAATTATAGAGAATCGAGGAGACAAAAGATGACATTTTTTGTTTGTTTGTTTGGGGGAACAAGAGAAGGAAAGAAAGGAGCCATTTTATATGATGTTGATATCTAAAATGAATTGAAGTTCCATCATTCGCATGTGATAATTTTGACATATGCTATTTCATTAGACGAAAGACAATCTTCCCTCGAATGTTTCTTTTTTTGGCACTGCCGACTTGGATCTTGTAGGACATTAAATGGCAGGTTCCGATGTAAAGAAACAGCTCCTCAGCAACCTTTTTCAAATCGCTGTTTTCTTGACTGATTGCCATCCATCCAAGGGCATTTATCTTAAGGATTAGTTGTAGTTCAATGCTAAAAGTAGGAGCAACTATCTTTGATTTATTGACTATATTAGAGTAATGTGTACAACCCCATTTTTTTTTTTTTTTGGCGAGTCCCCAGATCAATCTACAACTTGCAACATTAGTCCCCTCCCCTCTCCTCCCTTCCCTTCCCTTCCCTTCCCCACTTGACATGATAACACAAGCCTGTCATGGGAGATATCATGATGAAAAGATAAACAATCAATCGCATTGAATTGAGATGGATAATCCAGGAAATGTCGTTGAATCCAGTGCACGGTCCCTGTGGGTTTGTTGTTCTCGAAATCAGGCTTTTATCAACTTTTATATATACGCAGAAACACAAAGTACAACCATATCGGAAACTTTGATTTATACATTTAGTATTAATGCAGTAGTATCAGCCTGCATCCATCTACATTACCGATGATAAATTTTAAAAATAGGACTTTGTTTGTCGATTCTTATATGATACAGATAGTACACCAAAGCGATAGTAAAAAAGATAGAGATATCCGTCTAAACAAATAGAAACCATAGGCACAGCAGAAACATAGCAGCCATGGCTATATTTGGGAAATTGTATCAGTGCGACTGGTATATATTGTGCTAATAAGTCAAAAACATATGGCAATTATTGAATGTCGCATTCGAAAAATCATGGTGTCCATTCCCAAAAACTATAATGTCCACGTACGCAAACATAATTATCAATTTCAGAAAAAAAGAATAAAGAAAATCACAGATAGGTCTTATTAAAAGTAAATAGCAATTTTTACAACAAAATGTCACTTATATCATGAAATTTATTTGAGTAAAATACCAAGATGTAAGTTGTGATAGTAATTTGCTGTTTGCCGCTCGAATGATTGCAAAAGCTAACTAATACAATCGACTTCCAAAACTTTTAATACTATGTATTACTAAATACTTGACCTCATTAATAATGTCAAAATACAGCCAATCATAATGTGAACTGTATACACATTTAGATTATTTGTGCAGTTAAGGGTTACAATCAGTGAAAGTTGGTAAACTTGTAAAGTCAGTTTGAATACTTTACTTATAGCTCTTTAGTTATAAGACTTTTTACAAACCCTACGTTTAATAACTTTCTTGCCAAATCCTATATAAAATAGAATTGTCCTAATTTCTTTTTTTTTTTTTTTTTTTTTTAATTTCAAGTAGAATTTTTGGGTAGTGGTTCTTCTATTCCAAAGCGAATGTTTCTTCTTGGCTTCTCTAATGTCGAACTGAGATTCGATATACAGAAATTGGCCGTCTCCCTTAACTCTGTAGATAGTTTTGGTTTTAAAATGCTTTGGGCTCAAGAATGCTATGTTTCAAACACTCCTGGCCCTATCACTGCGCTATTCACCATTTTGCAAGCTGGAGTCAAATTGATCACTGTATTGGATCAGAAACCTTCACCCCTACTTGTTCAATATAGGTTTCCTTGTTCATCTTCATAAAATGTTTGTCATTATGCTACCTGCTAGCGATTATTATTGCCATCATTGGTGCGATGCTCTTGTGTCTTGAGCCGCTTTTGATGCATGCTCTGAGGTGATATATTTTTGGAATGTGTCACTTGTTTCAATTGCTACTTCAATTTTCATCAAGATGAGGAGCACATCATAGAGCGACTTTAAAGGGATAGATCCGCCTTCAAGCCATGTTAATAATTTCAACTAATAATTTTATTATTTACTTTCTATTATGAAGTCATTAAGCTTGAAGGATAAAAGAATCAGAAAAGGAAGGGGGGGGGGAGAGCGAGAAAGGGTTAAAATACAAAGGGAAGTAAGTTTTAGAGATTCTCATTCTTGAGAATTTCAGCTACGGCAGGATCAACACGAGGCTGCAGCGTGCTAAGGACCTTCAGGGCAGCAGCAGCACGCTCACGAACGACATCACTAGTGGAGTCAGAGTAAGACTTGACAAACGTACGTTGAAGCTGAGGCAAGAAGAGTTTGAGATGCATTGGCACCTTCTTCAACATCAAATCAAGTGTTTGTAGGATAGCAGCCTTGACTTCAGCAGGGTAACGATCGCCCAAGATACGAATAAGAGGACCCGTAATTTGAGTAACAAACGGCTTGAGTGCTGCTGCAGAGGTACGCTCAATCAGATCACCAATAGCAAGCGCTGCTTGTTCACGCACATCAGTTGAACCATACATTAAGCCCTGCAAGAAGATGGGTAAAACACAGCTGATACCCTTGGGCAGGCAGAACCCAGCAATATCAACGCCAGCGACGCCAACAGTAGTCAATGCACGGCGAGTAGGTACAACCAAATCTTCGTATTCTTCCTTGGGCAACGACTTGGTAACTGCTGAAAGCGCATTCCAGGCAGACTGGATCACGTCTTCTGATGGATCATCGAGGAGCAACATAAGCAAATGAATCCAATCAGCAACGTAGTATGTTGTGTCTAACTCTGTTTCATTAAAGAATTGTGCCGTAATGTCGCATGCAATGGCACGCTTAGCAGGGTTGTCGTCTCTAACGTATTCCATCAGCGTCACCGTCAACGTGTGCAGACCGTCTTCATCGTTCACAGATAACAAAAAGGCTTCGGCGGTGGCCTTGAGAGCCTCAATGGTTTCTTTGTCCTTTTCAGTCATGAGCGTCTCTATCAAGGCTTCAAGAATGGCTGTTAAACGTGCATTGAGTGCGCGTCCAGCAACGGTGACCAAGGAAGCAAGTGCACGAGCATTGAAGGCGCTGATAGGCACTGTGATAAGAGTGGGAATAAGAATAGGGAACACAATGTTGGAACGAACAGACATGATTTCCTTCAGAGCAGATAAAGCATAGGCAGACGACTCATCAGAAGATTCAAGTTTAACGAGCAAGGAGGGGAGGATATCATCAATAGCTCTGGCACCGACGTTCTGATGAAGGGTATCGAATGCTTAAATAGAGAGAAAAACGTTAAACACTGAGTATAATCTGCCATTTTCATCCTACCTTGTGCAGCCGCTTCACGAACCTCATCGGAAGGATCACACAGTGCCTTTCTAATGACAGGCGTAATCTGGTCAGCAAAGTCTGTCACTTGAAGCTTACCAACAGAGGTCATGATTTCACTGAAAGCAACAGTTACACCCAATCTAATATCGTCATCGTCCGAAGCCATGCCGTCGTTCAGGATAGGGAGAATTTCAGGAAGAATACCCTCACCCAGTTTTTGCATAATCTCGCTCAGTGTACGACCAGCAACAGCTCGCTGTTCAAAGTCATCACTGGATAGAGTCTTGATTATCATGGATATCATAACAGACATGATATCCTTGAGAGTACGCGGCGTGTTGGCGACAAGAACCTTCCAGACTTGAAGGGAAGCTTGCCTGACAACGCCAGAAGCGTCTTGTCTGACAATGTACAAGGCAGCCAGGATGCGATCTCTTCGTTCCTTACCGAGTACTTCCACAAGCTGCTTCTTCTTGGCCTCATTGCCGTAATCGTCATGGATAGCATCGGCATCATCATCGCCAAGCTCTTCAACATTACCAAGAGCCATATCGTTGTTTTTGCTGGTGATACCAGTGATACGGAAGAGCAACTCACCAACAAGTTGGACTGAACTTTGACGAATACGCCATTTGGAATCAAAGAGACCTTTCTCCAGCTCAGGCAACAGAAGATCAACAGCCTTGATGGCATAGTTGGTGACAATCATACGACCAGCACGAAGAGATGCATCACGAACGTACTCAGATTCATCGGCAAGACCCATAAGAATAGGAGGGATGATACGACCAAGGTAGGGTTGGAAGCGAGGGCCAAACGTAGCAGGCAAGTAAATGAGAAGGGAAATGAAGCCTTCGCGAACATACGCACGGGGCGAGTCAGCATTAGAAATGATTTCAGGCAATAGGCCATCCAAACGCTCCAAACCAAGACCAGCAAGGACTTCCGAAAGACCTTGGGCGGCACCTTGTCTATCAACACCACCAGAATCTGTCTTAAGAGTATCCAACAAGTCAAGAACAAGACCAGGAAAGTTCTCCTCGCCCAGCTTTTCAACGAGTGCGCCTAAAGCCTTGGCAGCTGTGCCACGAGCAGCGGGGACAGGATCAACCAGAACCTGGTGCAGACCAGGCAAAATAATGTTGAGATAAGGTACAAGGTCCTTTTGGTCGGTAAGAGAAGCCATGTTGCCGACAATTTGGGCAGATTTAGTCTTGATCTCGGTCGTACGCTCGCGAAGACCACGCTCCAGGATGGGCATAACCAAAGCAAGCGAAGGAGGGTCAATGTAATGAACAAAAGATGTTTGCAAAAGCGCAGTAAGAGCAGGAGCTGTCTTTCCATTGGGATCGCAAAGAGCTTTTAGTAACACAGGTACCAGTTCTTGGATCTCTGGATTGCTGATGACTTCACCAAAGAGCTGCAGAGAGCGGTTAGCAGCAGCTTGCACTTGAGAATGGGTATCGGCTAGCACTTCAGAGATGCGAGGGATGATATTGGGAAGCGATACAGATAATTGCTTGGGAGCACAGTAAGCCATAGAGCCCAAAAGCTCAACAGAGGCCTTCTTGGTACGCCACTGACGTTCATCCAACCCTTCGAGAATAGAGGGCAAGATGAGTTTGACACAATGGCCACTGATCTTACTCATAATGACACGAGCAGCATCAGAAGAAGCTTCACGTACATCCATATTGGCGTCACTAGAGCAAACCAGCAGCAAAGGAATTATCTGAATGATGTAAGGCTCAAACAGGCGACCAAGAGTAGCAGAGAGGGTCTCAAATGCGAACAAGGCGCCCTGTCTGTATTCATAAGCACGCTTATTGTCAATGGCATCTCTTAAATTGTTCATCACGTTGCACTCCTTCAAGGCAGTAATACCACGACCCTTGACCACACCAGCAAGACCATACGCAGCACCGCGACGATGAGCATACTTTTCGCCCTTGAACAGCTTATTTAAAAGAGCCTTGATAAGACGTGGGACTTCATCCTTACACATCTTGATGAGAGGGGGGAGGCAGTCTGCAACGGCGCTTTGTACCGTTTCTGATGGCGTATCTAGCGTTTCAATCAGCTTTTCGACTGCAGTGTTAACTTTTTCATCACCAGGAGACAAGTAGCCAGCGGCACCACCGTAAAGGATAACGGCAGCTTGACGAATATGATCTTGCACATCGCTATTGTCCGTTGGAGAGTTCAAATAGTTTTCAAATGTCTCCAGAAATTCGTTGACATCCGCTTTACCATAGGCACCGATGACAGCCAAGCCCGCAGCGAGCATTTGCTTGCGCACTTGCTCATTGCGATCTCCCAAAGCCTGGTCATTAATCAAGAACTTACAGAAGCCAGAGGCATTTTCGAGCTGCATAAAAGGTGCAACTGCCTTTAATGTAAGTGCTATGCCAACACGAGCTTCCCAAGGATCAACACGATCAAGAGTCTCTGGGATAACCATACCATACTCGTCGTATTCGGGATCAAGAGGAGCCGCCAATTTTTTGTATTTGGCGTAAATAGCTTGAAGAGTGTCATAGACAGCTTCAGGATATTCCTCAACGGCTTCGGCAAGAGCTTTGCTAGCGGCTTGGCGAACATAATTGCTGTCGGATACAACATAAGCTAGTAATTGGTCTCGGAAATCTTCATCAATGTCCATGGCATTGTCTTCCCATTGTTGCTTGGCCAACTTTGCATTGGACTCATTTTCATCATGACATGCAACCCAGAGCTGAGGAGAGTAGTCAAGGTCTGTCAGATCCAAGAACTCCAGACCGTGAAGAGCAGCAGTGCGCACAAGCACTTCAGAAGACAAAAGGCCTTGAAGAAGAGTATTGGTCTCATGTGGAGACACAGAATCCGCCATGGCCTCACAAAGCGTGACAAGAGATTTCTTTGCATTCTTGCTACTGACAGGATATTTCTTGATACTGAGCAGCAAAGTCTCGATCATTTTATTGCGTGGCATCATGAGGGAGCTGCCAAATGTACAATGAAAGCTGATGATATCGATTGACATGGCAATTTGCTCTTGAGCAGCCTCGTCATTCTTGCTGCACTCGATAGCGCCTTGCTCAATGACTTGATAAAGGACGGGGAAGATATAACCAAAAGACGAAGGAGGTAACGGGCGTCCTTCAGTGATAAAGCGCAGACGATAGAGCACGCGGGAAACGAGGGCACCAAGAGGCTCATCCAACCAGCGAGAAGGAATAGGGTGAATATTGTTGCAGCGAAGTGCAGCCAATGCAATAGCATCACGAGTAGGCTGAATATCCTCAACAATACAATCGCCCAATTGGCGGTACGTGTCTACCAACTCATCACCCACCAAAAGACCAACGTTGTGCTTGCCTGCGTCGAGCAACATGCGGATAAGATCAACGAGATATTCCTCTGCACCTTTAGCATTGCCAGTGACTAAAGCGCGAGTGACGTCCAACCCAAGTGTCACCTTTTCAAAGATGGATTGCACATTTGCACGAACAGCAGCTTCCTTCTTTAGTTGCGTGTTGACAGCAAGTTGCTCTTCCTTGGTCAACTTGGGTGCTACTCCGTTCTTCTTGGCAAGTTCAGCACGGACATCTTCTTCCCAATCTTCGTCTCGCTTGCCTTTTCTATTTCGATTTTCGCTCTTTTTATCGTTCTTGAGAACATTTACAAAAGCGGTATCGCCGGGGCACTTCCAGATGTTGCGCTCTAAATCTCCAATGTCCTTCATCAAATCTGGCGCCAAGTTGTCGTTTGCGAATTCAATGAATTCAGGGATAGAATCTGGCGAAATGAATGCCAATGTAGAGATGGCAGACAGTGCAGCCTTGTAGAAAAGTTCAGACTACAGATATTTATGTTAGATGCCATTGAACAATTCTACTGGAACATATCGACTAACCTCCTTACGGGCTGCAAGCGAGCTCTTCAAAATATCCAAAATCATGCAAGCTTTATCTCGGACCAGCTTTCCAGGATCCAGGTTGGCACGCTGAACCAGTGTAATCCAGTTATATTTGTTGGTGGGAGAAGCAATGTACTCATGGTGAGCCAAGATCATCATATCAATCAGCTCCATGCCCTTGATTGATTCAGCAAGAGCTTTATCATAAGATGTAATAGCATTCAATACAGCAGCAAGACGGAAGGTTGCGGTTTCCTTGTTATAAACATCGGCATTGACAGCAGACACAGCAGTGGAATCTTTGGTGTTATTCTCTATGTCTGAAAGCCATTGCTTGATAGCCTGCTTCATGAAATGACCGAGCTTGATGGGCTCTGCGGCAGCTATGCTGGATACTTCTTGAAATGCAGACCTACGGACAGTATGTTCAGGATGACTAGTAATGATCCAAACAAGAGCTTGAGCAACCAAATGGCCAGCGCCGGTCTTTTCCAAAGATTCTTGAGTCTCCTCTATGAAAACGCTGGTTAACGCTCTAACTAGCCAAAGTCCTTCTTCGGCGGTCAATGCCTTTGTATAAATGCGATCCCATAACAAATAGCTCGGCTTGGGTTGGGCAACCAGCAACTGAGAAGGGTACTTTTGAGTCTTTAAGAGCTCAACGACAGACTCGGGAACAGTAGGCCAGTGTTGAATACGACCAGAGATGATGGAAATCATAACGTAAGCTTCAACAGGCCCGTCTTTCCACATGAGAGGTTTGTCCACCATCTGGTTGAAAGTCTTGAATAAAGCTTGAAGATATTTGACAATGTTGGCACTCAACGTGGCACTTGTGCGATCCTTGTGATCCCAGACAGTGGCACCAACAGCAGTGGCCCAGCTCTTTCTAGCTAAGGGCTTAGCAGCCTTCAAACCATCAGTGGATGTCTTGACAGCTTTGTCGATAAATTCCTTGTTGGCGGAGCAAAAATCATCGTTGTAGATCAATGCAGTCAAATGTCTACCAACACCGTCCACTGCAGCAGCCATGGCTTGTTCATGAGCTTCCTTGGCAATCATTGTAAAATAACCTTCCAAAGCCTTTTGGCTAACAGTAGGCTCTGTAGCTTGAGCAAGAGACGATAAAGCATTGTACATGATGACACGATGCTCCCATGAATTGACCTTGCCACTGATCAAAAGCTTGGTTACGCCTTCAGTTACCTTTATTAATGAATCTGATTCATGGCAAGAAACTGCCAATGCTTCCCATAATGCCTTGGCTCCCTTAACAGTTGCGGCTGAAGTTGATCTTAAATGATTGAGAAGAGAATCTAACCATTTTGAAGCGAAAACCGTTGAAGGGTCAAACGAAAATGCAGGCGTAATGTGAGACAAAGCTGTTGCCACAAAGCATCCCAGATCAAATCAGTAAACTGCTAATTAATAGAATTTTGCCAAAGCTCTTACCTAGCAATACAACTTCAGGGGATCTCAGCATCATTTTATCGAGGATTGGTAAATATTCCGCTTCAAACTTTTCTTTTGTGATGATTTGAGAGATGAAATCGTTGAATGCGTCCAGTGCAGCTGGATGAACAGCAGCTCTGGAGGAAACAACATTCTTGAGGTAGTATTCAGTTAAGCGAGGCTCTGCATTTTCAATCATTGATTTTCCATCAGAGCGAGTCTTTAAGCGCAAACTAACATCGATCATAATTCCAAGCAAAACTGCATTTCTGTACGAAGGGGTGCATGTCTGGGCATTGGCAAGAGCGACATCAATCATGACAGGAATAGCGGCGGCATTGAATCGAATAGCACGTCTTGTATCAGCAATAGCGCTCTTGCTAATACTCTTTTTACAATCATCCACTAATGAATCAATCAAAACTGCTTGTGCATTTAAAATAGTCGTAAACATGGCGTTGGATCGAGCAGCTTCTGTTGTAACCTCCTTTAAAACACATGCAACTAAAACATTGACCCAGTTTAGCAGAATAAGACGACTAGAAGCGGGGGAGACGCATTCACTATTATACAAAATAAAAAATAAAAAAGGAAAGATGTGTTAGTGTTGGATTGTTGAGGCTGCGCCACTCCTGTCAGGGCCACACTGTCAGGGCCATATTTTGTGTTCTCTCGAGATATACTATACATTACCCTGCAGAATTGCGTTTACCAGACTTCTCGGCCTCTCTAGAAATGACTGGAACAAACACTTTTAGAAATACGGGAGCGTTCCAGTTGTTGAGCTCCTTGATAACTTCGATGATGGCCATACGTGAAGCTCTGTCGTTGTAACGCGAAATTGTGAGAAATATCAAATGTAATAAGGAGGGAAGTGCTTCCACAGGCAAATCTATCAGAAAATTTTGTCAGCATCAGAAAGTGTAGAGATCTGCTCAAAATGTTACCCTTTCTGCGAAGTCTAATTAGCAAGGAATGGTTCAAGAAATCAAGTCTGTCAGAGACACCAGAGCAAGTAATACTAGTTACCGCTCTTGTCTTTATAAACTCTGGCCATCCAAGTTCGCCTTTATTCTCTTGTGGTTCTGCCATGAAGAAATATCACAAAGAGCTCTAGCTTTTTTCTTATATAAAGTTTAAAGGGAAAAAAGGTTGCCTAGTGTAAATTTTTTCTATGTCTATTTATGAAACACACCTAAAACTGCGGCTACAGTACCGTAGCATTTGTGTTGCAACAGAAAAGCCGGACCACGGTCACGAGAGAAACAGTTACGGTACAATTGATGGTGCAGTGTTTAAGCCAACGTTACTACTGTATCTTAAAAAATATCTTGATGCCACTAAGAGATGGACCATTTGGCATCAAAAATAGTGTATGCTTCTATACGATTATAAATTTAAAAACGATCAGGTTTATGTATGATGGTGGTATATCTCGGTTTTCCTCCATAAAGCTTCAGAATTTTTTTTTAAATTTTATTGTGGAAGCTTGGGATTTCACTTATAGACAATCTCACTATTCTATCTCTACAATAAAACACAAAATTCTGATAGATATTTATTCAACTTTCATCTTAATTCTAGTTCTTTGCTAATGCGTCTTTTCCAAAAGCTTTCAGAGTGTCGTATCCAACCTTGGCAGTCTTCAACAGCTATAGTGTTGCAAGCATCTCGAATCAGATCCGAAAGCTGAGCATCCTTTTCCAAAATAAACTGACATTGCTTCACGTCAACCTTTATGCGCAATGTGCAAATATCACTTTCCGAACCAAATTTTTTTCCGACCGGGTACATGTGGGGCCAAAAAAATCCTTCACGACAGACTTTTCCGTTGTACTTATTTATCACTATGGATATACAAAACGAATACAGCGAGTGTAAATTCAATACGGCAACAGAAGGCTCCAAAGTTTTCTTCTCATCAAACCCTATGAAGGACTGGTGCTTTGAAAAATATTTTTTTTCAACATGTTATACAAATAAATTGAAAAACTATAATCGTATTGTTTATGACTATTCTCACAGTCTTCATCGAGCTGAATGAAGTACCGGATTTTGGTCAAAAAAAAAAAAATTAAAATTGAGCAAAAGCCATATTTTATTTCGTCAGTTTCCAAACTTGATTTCGTCAAGATGTAATAGTGATGAGCAGTTCGTCATTAAGATGGCACTTTTTCCAATGTGTTCTTTTCAGTGTTACCATACCAGTGTTTTTATTTAAAAGGATTTGTTCTTAGAGTTAATCTCTCTCTTTCTCTACTTTCAACATTAATTTTTAAGCTTACAAAATGGTTACTACCCGCAGAACTTCAAACGAAAACATCAATAAGCAAAAGTCTCCCTCAAGAAACCATCATAGGGGTCCAAGAGGAGCATACAAAAAGCCCTCTCAAGAATTAAGAGATCTGGCTATCCAATATTGTGATACGATGAGCGATAAGACAATCTCTCAGGCTGCTAGAGAACTGGGTGTCAGTCGCGCTACCCTTAGTACCCAGGTAAATCTTTACAGGCAGGAAGGTCGTAGTGAGCCCTTGAAAAGAGGAAGAAGAAAGGGGTAAACTACCAAATTCAATGACGATCATCGGCTGTTTTTATAAAAAACTCTTGACGAGGATTGCACCCAAACGCTTGAAGTGTTAAGAGAAAAGCTAATGAGCAGCTTTTCTGATCTGGCAGCGAAGAAAATCTCAGTCAGCGGCCTTTGGAGATTTCCTGTAGAGCACATTGGCTATACTCTAACTCGCGTCAAGCCTGTTGAAGAGCGAAGAAACATAGCCCCCACAATCGAGGCCAGATATGAGTATGTCAACAAGTTGTTGACAAAAGGCATTGCATACAACAACAATTGTATCTTTGTCGATGAAGCTGGTTTTAATGCCAATTTGGTTCGTGGGGTTGGATACTCTAAGAAAGGGAGCCAGAGCGTTGTGGTCACGCAATCCAAGAGGGCTGAACGTCTCCATTCTTGCAGCCATTTCGTATCACGGCGTTGATGAAGATGTCTCTGTCAAGAAGGTCCAAGGAGGTACAACTGGCGAGATCTTCAAGGAGTTTATCCAAGGCATTATCAAGAAGTTGGATGATTCTGGGGCTGGTTCATACCATTTCGTCATGGATAATGCCTCCATCCACAAGGCACCCATGGTAAAAGAGTTGTTCAAGAACTCTCAGCACCAAATGTGCCTTTTGCCACCGTACTCTCCCTTCCTCAACCCGGTTGGGGAATGCTTCTCAAAGCTAAAGACTTTAGTCAGAAGAAATCCTGGTATGAGAGGTACTCATGTTTTCGTTGAGCACATAAGGAAGAGTACTTATGAAGTATCTGCTGAAAATCGCCAAGGATGGGTCAACCATAGCATGCAATTCTTTTCCCAGTGTACTGAAAAAAAACGAGATTTATTAAAATCATAATTTGACGAAATCAAGTTTGGAAACTGACGATATAAAATATGGGTTTTGCTCAATTTTAATTTTTTTTGATGAAATTTAAACCAAAATCCGGTACCAGAAGAAGTCAAAAACTATTGCTCCTTTTTGTTGAATGAGATTGTAAGTAAACTTTTTTTTGATAAAATTTCATACTGATTCATTTTTTATAGCCTAGCAAAGCAAAGTTGAAAGTTATTGCTTCGAAGCCAGCGAAGAAGAGACGTCTTAATATTAATTACGGTGCTCAATTATTGTTTGGAGATGGTAACACGGTTACCAATCCAACCATTAATTACAATGTAATATACTTTTACTTTATAAATAATTGAATTGAATATAAAAATTAAATATTTTTTACTTTTTAAGGTCGAGAAGCAGAAAGAGGAGGACCAAGAAAAGCAAGGAGAAGATGAAAAGAAGGAAGAAGGAAATGAAGAACATGCTAGTTTTTGGAAAGATTGGATTAGATTTTTAGAAAACAACCAAAATTTTCATCCCTATAGGTAATCACACCCTTTATTTTCTTGTCAAGAAAGAGAAAACTATATCACCACCATCATTTTTTGGTAGTCCTGAGAATCACAGAACTTGTTCGAATGTCATTACCAACTAAAAAACCCGATCTTTTAAATTTAATTGGTGGACAATTGGACAATTTAATCTTCATTTCATCCGTACACAAGATCCATTGCCTCCCATCAAACCAAAATCTTTCTGCGCTTAAATGTGCTACTTTGTCAAGGTCGTATTTGGAAAACGTCAAGGGAAAAATGGCACCACGAAAACGCCAATGCTCATTAACCCTGGATAATTAAGATTGCCTCACAGAAATGTGTTTTTTTTTAAGTTTCGACCATCCGTATATGCCCATGTAGCCTTTTTTATCCAATTTATACCTTAAGATATGTACGTAAAAAAATAAAAATGTTCAATATCAAAAAAAAAATCTTTTAACCACGAAAAAAAAATTCGCGGATGCTTAATGGTACAGTGAAGGAAAAAATAATTTTTTTTCACACTCTTACATACTCAAAAATGATGACGCAAGTCTTTTTCAAATTCAGCATCATCATGTGATGTTCGACCGTATATCTATTTTATATATTTTTCAGGACGTGTTTACACTTTAATCTAGGTAATCTACCATAATTATATATAGGAGATCATGGCAATGTACTTCAATTGAGGATTGAAGATTGTCCAATGATGTGATGTGGTACGCTTGTGTAAATTGGAGAATAAAATTTCTGTTTCAAATCAAGAAGGTTATTCCTGTAAGTAACACAGATCTGAGCACCAGGATAAAAAGGTTAAGGCACTGACAGATTAAAGACGCGTAGCCCTTTTGTTGTATAACCTCATATCGTACCCTGCCAAGTAGATTGTCACTGTGAATTAGTCTTGTCAATTAGTAATCTAAATAAGTCATCATAAATATATGTAGCTGTAAAAAGTATAAATAGCAGATGCAATTTCGATTTTAAATAAAGTATCCTAAAGTTTTCGTATCTCGTTGACCTCTGGTTTCATCTTTTTTGTTTCCAACAATTAGACTATGGGGTGCCTTTTGATTACATATTTGCATAGTTTTGAGCAAGTTTTCGTACTTTTCAAGCTGACACCAGATGAAGGTAGCGACTTTTTTGACTTTTTTTTTTTCGGAAAAGTATTTTTCAAAATCGGAGCGTGGGATCATCAGGCTAGATACAGACATGCAAGTACTACCATTAGAAAGCCAAGGAACACACCATTTAAATAAATTAAACTGAAGCTATTTTTTGTTGAATTGGGTAAGCTATGACTTCTCAAAGATAATACTTTCTTAAAAAAAACACCATTTTTTTTTGTTAGCGGAGATTAAACGCGTCCGAAATCAGGAAGGCAAAAATTCTTTCAAAAACTCCATTTGGACAATTAGAAAAACAAATTACTCCTTTAAGGCAAGATAGCATCCTCTGATATTATGCATACCACGGCTGTCAGTCTATGATAATAGTTGTATTTTTGGACGCTCTACACGATGATATCATTTCATAATTCCCGTATACTTATGGTGTGAATTATGTATAGAAAGCTTCAAAAACTAATCAAGAGAAAAAGTCAATATTTTGCTTAATAAAAGCGTATTTTCAGTCTCTCAGATCAAAGAATGGTCTCTTACGATCATTTTTCTCCAATATATGTTATAGTAAAAAGTTTCATTTTTGAGGTCAAAATCGAGGATAATGCATAATCGATGATTTTGAATGGGTGGATACAAGGAAAAAATCGAAAAAATCCGACAGTTTGCATCGAAAAAAAAATCATGCTCAAATTGCACCAAAATTATATATAGTGTAGTTCCTTCGCACTGGATACTATTTTTGATGTTTTCAGGGCTCTTTTGATTATGAAAATCAATCGAAAAATGGCACACAAAGCTAAAGTTCTTGCATTTAAGCTGTAAAACATATCTTTCTAGAGGTGATATCACGTCAATATCAATTCTAGTACATGACACAGCTCTATTCAGTAAGTATTTTTTGATGCTACAAGTACATCTTTATTCATAGTAATAGGATCAAACAGGCGTGGCTCATTAAGTTGGGAGCAGAAGAGAATAATTAATGAATACAGTTTTCTGCTGCAACTACCTCTTGTTATTTGCGAATTATTCAAAAATTGCTAATTGATAGTGACAGAGAGGTCCTATTACTATTGTTGCTTATAATAATGCTAGACATGTAAAATAGAAAGTAGAATAGAGGTTAGGATTGAGGTTGAGGGTAATTTTACTAACAAAAGTTAAGCTTCATAATATATCAAATTCTGAATAAGGTGGTATAACTCGCTATACCTAACACATTTTTGTACACCATCCTGTCCGTTTTAACGAGTCCCGACTGTATCTTCATTCCTTGATATTGGATATCATGCTGACTTGACTCAAACAGATGCAACATAAAAATGATAATGTAAAGATTTTAAAAATAGAGATTGTCATTTGCTCGAATATGCTATGATTTTCAAAAGAGAAAACAGAACGAAATGGTTGGTTTATTTAAAACTATTATCTTGGGTCATAAAAAAAAAAAAGGGCATATAATTTATTCTGAACGAATGGTAATGTGATTATTTACAGCGATAGAAAACAAACCGGATTTTGGAGGAAATATATAAAAGAAAAGAATGGAAAGAGATGCAAATATGGACAAAGGAAGGATCGGATAGGAGAGGTATAAGTTACGGTATCATAGTCATCAACGTAAATCGTAATGTCTTTCACTTTCAACAGGGTTCAAATCATCCATGAATTCATCCAATCTCGAAACAATGTGCTATTTTGTTGAAAAGGGAGTTAGACTTTGGTTGTCAAATTTGGTACAAAAAAAAAAAAAAGAAAAAGACCACTTACATTCTTTAAGCCACGAGCGTTTTCATAGGTACTGTATCGATCCATCTCCTTGGCATTTGCTTGAGATTGGATCAGATCATCAATCAGGTCATTGACATCCAGTTTTAATCGTGTAAAATCAGAGGAGATGGAGTCACTTGCGCTATGAGTAAGGCTGCGAGGAGGAAGAGTAGGATATTGCTGCTGATGAACAGTAGGTACGGGAGGTTGATTGTAGAACGACTTGGGAAGAGGAGCAGAGCTACGGTAAGCACCAACAGAAGCCCCAGAGGCAGCCGAAGATCTTCTAGACCGATCTATGGCATTCATCAGCCTTTCGTCTGAAGAGAAGCTGTGGTTGCTGCGAATAGAGCCGTATCTGTCATGTTGATGATTAAATTGAATGTTTCCATCTTCCAAATAACTACGAATGCTGCTGCCATAACTACTGATGGAATTGTAAGGAAGGCCATTGGGGGCGCCACCACCACCGCTGCCACTTGTAGTAGTAGTTGTGCTATTTGCATCACTTGAAAATGGAGACAGCACACCGCATCGAGGATCTACCGTTGAGGTAGCCATTGAGCCTGCAGTAACAGGGCTTGTCTCATTTGAGGAAGACGAGAACGACGCAAAGCTATTGTGACTTGCACGGCTAGTAGGCCGTGGACTCAAATCCTGAGGCGATTGACTAAATAGCATGGCGTCAAGATTATTGTAGCTTTGTACAGAGCTTCTACGACGATTGTAAGGGTGAGGACGGTTATAAGAGTTGTCTTGGTAGTGATTACTACCGCTGTAGAGGATATCCTCTGCTGAGTGTTGGCTGCTGGGTTTCGGCGACTGATTAAAACCATCAATGAAATGGGTATCATCACGAACAAAGATTTCAGAGGGGTCGGCGTTGTGATAGTGATGAGGCTGTGCAGCTGCTGCTGTATCAATCCTTGCAGGGTAATAGTGTGGGCCGCGTGTTTTAACTTCCTCCACCGCAGTAGCGCTGTAGTTTCCATTTGCATACACATCCGATTGGCCTCGGAACTCGTCTTCCTGATGTTTGTTTATAGTGGCTACTTTAAATATGGGATCAGGCACATGTGATGCGGTTTCTACGTTTTCATAATGCTCTTCGGTAGAGTATCTTCTTGTTGGGGACGATGATCTGGATCTATTGAAAATCTTGCCGAGACTCATGTTGCTCGCAACTCGAGTAAGAGACTTTGATCTTGACCGAGATCTTGCTCGGACGCGAAGCAGGTCATCATTGATGCGAGAAAACGCCTCTGTAGCCCTCAATCGTCGCTCATAAAAGAACACTGTCAAGAAAGGAAAGGCAGATTAGTAATGTGGATAGTACATAACGAGCAAAACAAGCCTACAGTTATTCCAAAGGGTATCGATAAAATCGAGCGTGTTGCTGTTGTTACGATGGAGATGGCTGCTGCTGCCGACAATTTGCTCGTACTCTATATCACGACTCCTTTCACGGAGAGGGATCAAGCTTGTTCTTGCGCGAATAGTCAATTTGTAGCCGCCAGACACATGTCCATGGACGAGAACCAGCACCCAGACATCATCGTTAATCAAAGCATTAATATCTACAAGCGTTTCTTGCAAATACACGACTAAAATATGGTTCTTGAACTCGGCTTTTCGATAAGATTCTTGGTCAGAGAAGATCTGAGCGTAAGCAGGTAGTTTAAACTTGTCTTCGTAATACAGCTCATTTCCTGCAGTGTCTAATTGATGCGGATGTTGATATGATGCAATAATATTTAGACGCTGCTATAAATACCCATACCTTTGATGTTTGATAGAGCACGCTGGTTTTGACACAATTTGATTAGGTCTGCTTTGGCTGAAATGTGGTCTTGAAGCGACTTGTTTGACCGCGTTGTATTTGGGATGATAGAGTACAGTCTGTCGCTTCGCCTAAAGTACTCTTCGCACTCTTTTTCCGTTGCATTAGGACTCACGTCTGGAAGACAAGTCCTCAAAAAGAATGTATCAGGACGATCTACATGTAAAAAAAAACAAACATTTCGGACCGAAGGATTATTACACAAGGGTAGCACAATGTGAAAAGCCGACTCTTTTTTTTTTACCTTTCAAGCCCTCAAAGATTTCAACTGACCGTATATCTGCCCACCCTTTAAACTCCAATGGAAGGCCATTGTAGGCCTCTTTGGCCTTCTGAAGCATGCTGTTCGAGGAGGTATCTTTGACTTTTTCTTCAATCTTTTCCAGGTAGTCTTTGCCCTGCAGGTTGTAATTCTTTCTCTTGACAACCATGATTTTGTCTGTGAATACCAGCAATGTCACTGGCCTGCTTGTCTTGCCTGACTGCAGAGACAATTCGGTTGCATCAAAATAACCTAGTAATTGACGAGTTTGGATCAAGGAGGCCTACAAAACGGTGTGCGTTGGCTTGTGCTTGTGCTTTTTTTTTTTTTTTTTCTCCATAAAAGTGTACTTACTGGTGCGTCCCGAATGAGGTGATACAAATTAAGCAGAGATGATTCACCATATTGCATGTCATTAATGCTAGAGACTTTGGCATTTGCCTGTTTCAAGTAGTGGTTATCAATGTCATTTGGGCTCAAATGATCCATAATGAGTCGGATCATCAAATTATATCTTGTCATGCGCTGGATGGGTTGAATCAAAATGTCACTCATACCGAGATTCCCTTTCAATTCCTGATTGAGTAGAAATCTAGAATAGTTTTTGTTTTGCTTGATATTTTGCGTGTGGCATGTCAGAGAATTTGCTTTGCCTAAAAAAAAGACTCTGTAGCAATCAAAAAACTCAAGCTAGATGTGTGTATATTAGTAAGGGAAGGGGGGGGGGAGGGTTAACTCATGCACAAATAAGAGACTTACATGCGTGCTGAGAATGCTCCCAAATGACTCCAGTGCATTACCCTGTTGATAGGCTAGCAGTGATTCAAGCAGGGATTTATTAACACGCAAGATATCCTCCATATTGATAAAGATGCGATTAAACGAATACTGGTCTAAAATAGGCTGTTTGTTGGGGTCCACAATAGACTCTTTTATAGGCGCCATAATTTTATGAACAATTTCTTCTAATAGGTCGACATATGACTGTTCGGTAGCAATGAATTCTTTGATGGGTTTTGATGTAGGCGACTCGACAATGCATGCATTTTGAGTGATGATCTTGTTTATATGCGACTAAATAAGGCACTTTAGCTGTGTTGCTGTTTCCTCTGGGTAGAATGTGTACTTACGGTGGTGGTATTTTGCTGGGGTTTTGCATTGGCTTCCTGCTCTACGTGTTTTTTGCCAAAAAAGCTTTTGAAATGCTCCATCTGCGGTGATGGCCCATTGGGTATCAGTACATCTACATGTTGGCTCTAACTCAAGCTGTCAGTTACTCCTACTCGTTCTCGATGCTATTTTGACGTACCAAAGGATTCTTTGTCATGTCCAACAGACGCTTTCCAATCTCCTTGCACTGATCAGAGACGTTGTAATCTTTCAACACAGGTATCCGGGCTTCCTTGTAAACGTTACATGGATGATGAAATGGGGTATTCTGGAGTAGTTTTTCCATGTGGTATATTTGAAGAGAAAAGAAAAAGAAAAAGAAAAAAAAAGAAAGAAAGAAAGAAAGAGATGCAGATCACCAAAGCAAGGAAAAAAAGCATTTTTATTGTCGAGTTTGTTGTTGTTGTTATATTATATGTGTTTGAGTAACACAGCCAGGTTTGATTTCGGAAGTAACCAGAAACCCACTCACTTACTATTTTGCCACCGCTGCTGTTTGTGCTGTATATGAATATATGCACGTAAAAGTTTGTTTTTCTTGTCATTTTGTACAACATTTTCGTTTCCTGGATACATGCGTGTGTACTGTCCTGTTGTCTGTTTTTATGAATTTTTTTTTAATTTTACAACGAACAAACAAGTCAAATGCGTAAGGGAGTCTATCATCTATAATTGACAAAAGACAATTAAAGGGGCTACAGGAAAGGAGGGGGGGGGGGAGGTGAGAAAAGAGGCTATACAGTGATACATGAATGATGCCAACACTTGTCACCAGACTTCAAACGCGATATGGAAGCAATCTAGTGCTACAAGAAAAAGGGTATCACTCATGGCAGCTCTTGCTTGTTCTGTACGTTACGTTCAATGGCCTATATGGTTTGCCAAATACTCCACGAAAATTCTGTAAAGATCTGCAGTGTAGGATAACAATCTTACAAATCAGCACGACTAGTATCACGAAAGAGGCCAAAACGATACAATCCTGACAACGTTGGGATGACGTAAATATAAACTCATGTTTATCGCAAAAAAGTGCATCTAGTAAAAGGGTCAATGCATTTTGCTCTGAACGTTCCGGCCTAACCAATTCAATTGCAAGATTACACAGAAAAAGATGACTCTTCGGATCGTGCGGACTTGATCCCGCTCTCGTATAGAGCAGAGCTCACCTCTATCAAATACATCCACAGAATCAAAAAAAAAAAAAAAAAAAAAAAAAAAAAAAAAAAAAAAAAAAAGAAAAAAAAGAAAGAGGTTAACTCTAGTTGTTTATATTAAAAAAACCCGGTTGGATACGTGCGTATGCTTTTAGCCATGTAAATATAAACAAACAAAAAAAAAAGAAGCACAAACAGGCAGGTTATTGCAAACTCATCTTTCGGTGGTATGATTGTTTTTTGGTATCTATTAGTCGGGTCTCCTCTTTCAATCTTGGCCTTGGGAGCAGGCAGGTTTGCTGCTGTGACACAGGTTGGTTTGTTTGCAAGCTACAGGCACAGCAACAGGATCCTTTTCGAGGTGAGAGCGATGCAGGAGGAAATGCTTTGGTGTCATGATGTTGAGTCGAAATTATGTCTGATCCGGAGAGATTAGTTGCTGATATTTCCAACGGCAGAATTTCAGATGTTGCTGACTGCGTCGGTGATAGCCTGTTGTGCATGTTTGGAGAGAGAGATATCGCCTTGTTTTTTGTTTGTTGGTGGCGTATGGTGCTGTTGAGGTGCAGGATGCTGTTGCTTCTGTTGAGATAAAGAACTCTGGGTTTCTTTCCAATAGCCGCTGTTGTCGTCCGCTTGACCTCTCCTTGCACTAGGCTCAGAAATTCCTTTTCGTCAAAGTACTTGAGGGCTGCCCACGTAGGATTGAGAAAGGAAAATGTCTTTTTGAACGCATTCAGATGCTGCCGCCCCACACCGCCTCTTGGTTCAATGCCGTGCAGCGGCTTACTTGGTGCAGGCAAGGTACCCTTGGAACCTTGTTTCAGTGGCACCTTTCCCTTTTCCATCCTGCAGATGTTTCTTGCAATACAAACACCGGCCAGTGTGGCTGCATAGCCCGTCTTCTCCTCGCGCACGTTCGTTACGTCTCCTCCAGAAAAGATATGGGTGTATTTCCAATGCTCGAGTTGCAATGTAGGCTTAACGCGGATTCGACCCCAATGGTCCAAGCACGACTCGAACCCAACATCGCCATCGTCTCGTATGACCTGGCTGCAGGGCGATGTCCCAGTGGCTATAAACACCTTGTTGTAGCCTGAATAGCGAGCACCTGTGCTTCCTAAATATGTGTTGGTCTCTGCGGAATCGAAATCCACAATCTTCTCGTTGAGCACCACCTGAACACCCAAGCTTTTGAAATATGAGACAGCGTTTTGCTGCCACTTTACAGAGCTTCTGTGGACCAGAGTGTTGTTGGAGTCGACCAGGGTAATCTTCTTTTTATGGTCATACGGAGCAGTGAATGTGTGGTTTGCAATCTCACTGGCCAGTTCGCAGCCTACGAGCCCTCCGCCAATAATCAAGACGGATCTGGCTTGCTTCAGCTGCTGATGTTCAGTGGATAATTCAGAGAGTCGATACAACGAAGATGTGTCAAATGACTTTAGCTTGGACTGGTATGTGCTTCCGGTAGCAATCACGAGATAGTCAAAGGGAATCTATGTGCATGTATGTAGGTGCGTTAATGGGTTGATCTCACGACTGCCTTTCATTCTTTGTGCATTACATATTCATCATTCACTTTGACATTTGTTGCATCATTTACAATCTGATCGGCGTAGCCAATCACAACCCTGCCCTGCTTGAGGTAAGCATCGTGTCTCACCCGCAGCGAGGATGTTTCCTCAGGACGAACAAGCAGCTTGATCATACCGGGTGTGTATTCAAATGAGTCTATAGTTGGCCCGTGCGGCGATTAGTGTCTGGCTGATCCAGAAGGAATTGGGGTGGGGGGAGGGAGGAAGGGAGGAGATCGTGGTGCCTATAGCCGTCGTACCTTTTGTATCGACCAAAGTGACATGAAAACGTGGCATTGGGTCTAAAATCGAGGCAACTGTAAAACCCTATTATTTCAAAGGAACAACATAGTGTTACACATTGACTAAAAAGAGACAGCACACGAATGACATATATTTACAGTGAATCCACCTCCAATGATGACCACCTTTTTTTGGTGTTTGATGTGTTGTGAATTGCAGCATAGTCTAGACAGAGCATTTGTGAGTGAGTCATGTATTTTGACATTCTGGAAGCCATCTGCGTTACGTTTTGGCTGTTGGGCGGTATACTTTATCAAATTCAACAATTTTTTCATTCTACACAGTTATATGGCGTCAAGGTACCAAGGTGAGCAAATAAGTTGTACGTACCAGAAATATCTTTACTTCTGCTTCGGCATCTTTGAATATGTCGATAGCATCTCTTTTCGTGATGATGCCCCACCTATGCGATTTAATTTTGTCTCCTATGGCTTGCTTGCTGCCGACATTGAGCTCCAAAGGTGCGTCTTTTACGAGAAAAGTCTTCCATATTCTATATTAAGGGGAGCACGGGTTTAGCATAGTGTCGACATGAATGCAATAGCGAGCAAACCTGTTTACTATCTGCTCAATGAGGCTGTACGACGTTTCATGCCTTAATTCCGATAATGCCTCAATAAACAGCAAGTTTTCATGCGCATGGATATTCTGCAGGTAGGTTTGGAAAAAGGCAAGCTGCTCTGGTGAGGAGAGTATCTGAT
This sequence comes from Parasitella parasitica, assembly GCA_025201805.1. Classification (NCBI taxonomy): domain Eukaryota; kingdom Fungi; phylum Mucoromycota; class Mucoromycetes; order Mucorales; family Mucoraceae; genus Parasitella; species Parasitella parasitica. The sequence continues at coordinate 66,405 of MU619317.1, forward strand.
GCAGCCGTTCGTATTCTCGACAGTCAAAGCTGGAGATTGTCGTCAATGTTCCATCCTCTGAGCCTCTCTTTAAAGTGCTATTAATGTTGGCATCTGCTGTCATGATAAAAGCAGAAATGTAAAAAAAAATGTGGGGCAAGTACAGAAAAGAACAGACACAATAAAAAGAGGGTTGGCGAGCAATTATCCAACACTAGCAGGTTTCATGTACAAAAAAAAGAGCCAATACGGGAGCCTTTTACGGCTAACCTGATGCAGAAAAGCATCAATTTTCTACCATATTTAAAGTTTTTTCTGTCGACTTGATAAACAGCTTTGCAAAACAAGGTGCAGCAAGCACAACTGAACCCACCTAGCCGTATTCTATTACTTTTTGTTTACGGAAGGGGCAGGTTTTCCCCACACTTGAGGGGCTCTTTTTCACACTATTTATATGAAACATTCATGAGTCATTTTTTCTACAAAAGAAAACTTCCATGGAAATTAGGTACAGGCTCAACGTTTCTCCACAATTATATTATATATGCATGTGTACTGTAATTGTGCAATCATAAATCGAGTTCTCCAAATATACCCGCCTTTGCTGCAAAGCGTTTATTTACATTATTGGTCATTAATGCTTTGGATACATGGAAAATGCACCATCACCAAAGTATTTCTCGGATCGCTTTTCCTTTGTCTTTTCAACTGCTGCCGTAGGATCAATTAGCTCCATGCTCTGCGCAGGCGTAAATGCTAGTGACGACGCCAATCCAGATGTTGCTGTGCCAGAGACACGAGCAAAACTCTTGAGTTTTGGCCCTTTAACTATGGAAAAAAAAAAAAAAAAATCAGCCCTTCTTTGCTGCGTACAATTTGAGCTTTTTTTTTTTTTTAATACGTACCTTTGCTTCGTTGATCTGCAATAGACGCTCTGATTTTGCCCACTTGCTTGGTAGCCATGCCCAATCCTTCAGTTTCATCGCCATAGCCGACTTCCTCCTCTGCCTCACCAAATGCCATTCTATTGCGAGCAGCACGCAATTCTGTCATGGCGTAGGCTTCATTCTGTCTTCTCACTCTTTTACCGCCTCGTCTCTTTTTAGGCCCCTCATCAGGAACAGGCAATGCCTTGGTAACCTTCAATGAGGGCGCCTCTTGCAGTTTGTCAATCTTTGCATCAACCTCATCTCTCATCTTTTGTCCTGCCTCTCCACCCGGCGACTGGTGGCTAGCGTCGATGCGCGCCGCTAAAGCTGCTTTGGCGGAAACAATCTTGACCAACTTTTTCTTCAAATCCTGAGGTGCTGCCATAATGGGTTCTGCAAACCCGATATAACCAGTGTGTCTGTCCATATGCGCTGTCGAAAAGCCAGTGTTGGTCTTTCGGTTGTTGCCGATTACCTGGACATTGCACGACGGAATTTTGCAAAAGGCTGTGAGCCCACCAGCTGCGGTCAAGAGCTTGGCTGCAGTGGGTGTGCCGACAACCGCAGACAGGTTGGGCGCAATCACTGTCATTCGGGATTCTACATAGTTCATAATCTTTCTGCGTGCAGCGTCAAGATCCAAGGCCATATCACAGGCCTCTTCTGTCAGCCTCCATTCGTCTTCAGAGAGCGGCTTGCCTGAGGTTGTGGTGGCTGTAACTGTGATGACCATGATGGTCGCTGACGGCAGGATAGGTCGAAGATCAGCTTTGGTCACGTCTAATTCGTTGCCAATTGCCTTGACTGTGCGTGCGTATTCTAATGGGTTGTAGACTAGTGTTTCCAGTTCAGGGAACTTTGCTGCATAATGATCGCGAATAAACTAGGAGAGGTGTTATAAAATTGCCTTTATTTGTGTGTGTGTGTGTGTGTGTGTGGTGGAGCGAATTACCTTGTGCACAGTCTGTATCTCGTTGTCTATGTCGGCTGTCATGCTATTGGATTGGACAATCAGCTTGTATTCCTCATCTTCCTCTGTAGGTCCAACAACCTGCGATGCGTTGCGGTTCTGAGCAATGTAACTATCGATTCTCTACAAAGCAAAAATGTTGATAATAGTAGCTGTAGCTTTGCTAGTGGCTCCTACCTTCAAAACCTCCTGTGTCTGCCTATTGTATAGGAGCTTGGCTATCCTTTTAACGCTGTTTGGGTTCTCGTCCGCACTCGCTGCAGACGACTCTTTGGTGGCATCCATTTTAACATCCCCCTCTGCATCTTTGCTCATTTGGTTGATGGCCTCTTGTTCTTCATCGACATCTGATCCTTGTTGCTCCTCTTCCTCGTCAGAGGTAAAATCAAGATCGGCTGCGAGTTCGTCGGCAAGTGTGGCCATTGTCGGATATGTGTTGGGTAAAAAAAAAAAAAAAAAAAAAAAAAAACCACTGGCAAGACAGTGAGGTGGATAGGGAATGGTTATCATTTGTGACCAGCTAAATGTCATGTACAGAATCAAATCAACATGACCATGAGCACCTCATGTCATTTCTCGATAAACAGCCCGATTTTATGTTGTCGGCATCAACAAGAGTACGGCTTGGCTCCTTCCTCGAGAAGGTCCATTCCAACTTTCTGAAATTGCCTTCATCACAACTAATTGATCGGGTGTGGCGATCAAAGCTGGCCCTCCCGTCAGCAGCAAAGGCTTTTTCAGATGAGGGGCCTGTCAGTGGACTCAGAGGGCACGATGCTATCTGTTACGTAAATGTGTCGGCTGTCCTTGAGACCACCCTATTGCCATAGACTAGGAGTCTCTCTTTTTTTTTTTTTCCTTTGGGAATACGCCAACGACAAAGCCCATATTCATATCAAGTTTTTTGTTTTTTTTTAGGCATTCGGTTGATTGAAATCAGCTTAGCTTGCGGATAAAGACACACTGTATTCTCTTCAGGGCCCAGCTTAGCAGATGGTTGAAGCGCCTGAACTTTGTTGGATGGCATCCACTGTGGCAATGTTTATTCTAAAAAAAAGTGGATGTATGGTATGAAGAAACACCGCTTTTACGATTTTTAAATTGAGACAGTAAGCAGCACTGAACCTTTTCCCTTTTTTTTTTTTTTTTTTTCCTTTTCTATCCATTACAACGGCTTTCGTCAGTGGATTAGAAACAGGTATGAGCGAGGGCATTCTTTCAAAACATGCTACTTTAAACGCTGGTAAGTGGACAGAAAGAAACGCCAAAAATTAGTGGAATATCAACCGTCGAGGGGATCATTGTAGGGACTATTCCTGCCTCTGCTGAAGAGCTGTCTCAACGATATCTCAAGCTATTTCAACAGTATTCACGGTAATTTATGCTCAAACCGTTGTATATACCATCTCTTACGTTTTTGCATAGATTAAAAGCCCAACACGCCGTATTAAAGAAAGCTGTTATTAAAGTATAAAATGCAATTTCCCTGGTTTTTTTTTTCATGTACTCCTGAACTCAATAGATCCTGTCTCTCTCTCTCTCTTTCTCTCTCTTTTATCTTTTGTAGGAGCAAGCCACTAACGTTGCATTACAAGGGAACGTCAAGGAAAAAGAAAAAGAGCTGCGAAAGGTATTTTCATCTAACCAACGTACCAACTGTAAATGCCAACATTTCCCATCGTTTATTCAGCTTCAGGAACAGCTGGATCTTTTAGCGTTCCACAACGAAAGACTAACAAAGCGTATCCAGGCTGTACAGGAGAGCGATCAAAAGGGCACTCATTTTTCTCTATTGGGCGGATCAGTCAAAAAAGAACTAGAGAAAAGCGCCCAAGCACTCGATGAAGCCAACATGGATTTGGAGAGAAAGATTGAAGAAAACGAAAAGCTCCATGAAGAATTGACCGAGAGACAATTTGAATTCACAGAAAGCATCAATAAACTATTACAGCAAATTCAGGATCTCGAAAAAAAAGTAACCGAGTTGCAAGATGAAAATACGAATTTGCAAGCAGAAATCAAGAATGACGGTGGCACCACCGTTAATGGGACAATGTCTGATAGCCACCAACAATTGAATATAGAAATCGGGTCACTTAGAAAGGAATTACAAGAGTAAACGATTCAATGTGTGGGCCTATTCCAAGTTGCTGATTTTTTCTTTTTTTAAAAAAAACATATTTATATGTATATAGGAAGAATGCATTGCTGCAAGAAAAAAACCAACAGGCACAGCAAAACGACGTCCAAATGCTTGCTGAAATTCAGAGTCTACGTGCTATTTTGTTGGCCAAAGTTGGCAGCTTGAAAAAGGACGAATCTACTCTATACGACATTGTACCTGCAGCATCAGACGCATTAAAAACATTGGAAGCACAGGCTAACCAGTACATTCTGTCTAATGGAGAAAAGGTAAGTTGCAAACCGGCAAAGGCAGATTGGCGTTAATACGTCACAATCATAGACTGATATGAAGGAACTGCCCTCTGAAATTGCTAAAGGGTTGGCTATATCTACAGAGACTTACTCTAAAGAGCTGCTGGGCTTGTTGGAGCAACTCAATAACACCAAAATAGAGCAGAGTAAATTACTCGCCGAAAAAGACCAAGACCAAGAAAAAAACCGACAGCATGAGCAGGATTTGGATCAAAAAATTCAGGCACAAAATGATAAAATTGAGGATTTGGCAGCAACAATCGAAGCAAATCAAAAGAGGGAGGCAGACGCAGTGTCTAATCTCGAGGCAATCAACAAGAAACTTGAAAGTGAGAATGCACAATTGCAAAAAGAACTGGAGTTACAGGTAGGGAAGCAGTGGACAGTTTTAGAAGGGTTTTCCGTTTTGACATTTGTGATACAGAAAGTAAATTTGGAAAGCGCCCAGAAAGAATTACATGACATCAAAGAGTCGATGGGACCAAAAGACGCACTAGACAAAGAAATTCAAGTCGGTAATGTCGCTGCTGCTGCTGCTGCTGCTGCTGCTGCTGCTGATGACCCTAGCGTCCCATTCGAAGAAAAACCCGAAACTTTCAAAAAAGAGACAGAGAAAGAACAAGAACAAGAACAAGAAGAAGAGGCTTTTGTATACCCTAATAATCCAACCAACGAACAGAAAGCAAAAGAAGACGAGGAAGACGAGGAAGTGTTTGTCTACCGTGGCCTGGATGCAGTACCTAGCGCTAGTCCACCTGCACCAGAAAAGTTATACAGTGAAGAAGATATTCTTAAAAGAGAAGCCAGAATGAAATCTCACTATGAGCAGCAACTTGGCCAGCTTACAGAAAAGATCCAAATGACAGACAGCAAAGCGCTACGATTTGCAGCCATGTACAAAGCCTTGAAAGATAGATTGGCCCTAGAGGATAAGGAGAAGCAAATGATGGTGACAGAAATTGAAAGATTGAATAAAGAGGTCAAGAATGTCCAAGATTTGCTGGCCACTACTGAATCAAATTATCAAAAGCAAGTGGATGCAATGACCGAATTTATCTCTTCTATACAGGAACACCAAGAAGAGCAATCCAGGCCGCAAAGACGAAGCAATAATTATAATATATAAATAAAAATATTTTTTTGGTATGAACACATCGTCTACGGTTGATTTTTGAAGTTACCAAGTGTATGTAACGTAACGGCGTTGTACCACCCACATTTGAACATTGAAAATGGCCAACTGTCTTGAAAATCATCATACAGGTATTTTCATTTGATTGAAATTCAAGTTTGAAATTTTGCCCAGTTTTCTCAATGCATATATACACAAGGCACACATGGACACATGTTTTGTTTTGTTTGGCAATGAAGTCTTTTGACAGCTACCATTGCTTCTCAACAAGTAAGGTTATGGTACAGTACTGTACTTCTTCTTCTTCACAAACGACTGCTTTTCGTCAACGGCTCAGTCACTAGAAGACCAAACCAAAGTGTAATTTTTTTCATCTGATCTTTCTTTTCAACAACTAATACAAATGGCTCGTCCACAAAAGAAAGCAGGCTCCAAATCCTCTAAAAAAACCAAGGCGCCCAAGCACAACAGGCTTGATGGCTCATTAAGTAAATCCTTGAACCGAGATGTTTTCGAGGCCGAGGAGGAAACTGGATATCGTAAAGGAAATGATCTCGATGATGTAGAGAACCTGGAATACGATGCTGGGGAAATTGCCGAAGAAGACGATTCTGAAATTGATTCTGATGAAGCGTTTGATGAATCTGATGAAGAGCGTTTTGGTGAATACAAATTCAATGGATCTACAAAGGTGAGATTTTAAAAGCAACTTTTTTTTTTTTTTTTTTTTTTTTTTTTAAAAAATACTCACATCCAGAAGCTCTCCGATAAGAAACGCTTGAAAAAGGAACAAAAAGCTAACGGTGAGATCGACTTGAACGAAGATTCTGAAAATGACGACGAGTCAGAAGAAGAATTCGAGAGTGATACTGGTGAAGATTATGTTGATCTTGATCAGATGCTTGCAGGAGGCAACACTGACGATGAAACAAATGTGAAAATTAACAAAGAAGAGGGCCATGATGATGACGATGACGACGAAGAGGACGAGGAAGAATTCCGTGGTTTCGACAACATTAATGATAGCGACGAAAGCGACGAGGACATGGATTTGAATGATGATACGGTTGCTGACCTAATCAGCAGTCTGGACTCCAAGAAACGCAGACGTGCTGATGAGGATGGCAATGCCAAAAAACGTCAATTAAAAGAAAGAAGCGAGGCTTATCAAGAGAGCGAATTCAACTTGGCTGCTCGAGACCAAGACGATTCATCTAAAAAGCTCAGCCTTGCCGATTTGATGGGAACTGTGGATGATGAAGCCTCTTTTGGAGCATTAAAATCCGGCCTTGAAAGCTTGGCTGGCAAGGGCAAAAATTTGACTCGACGTGCTTTGGATGCTCCCCTGCCCAAGCGTGTACAAGATCGTATGGATCGTCAAGCGGCTTCAAAAACTGCCACGGAAGAAATCTCTAAATGGCAGGCTACGGTCAAGATGAATCGCGAAGCCGAACATCTCGCTTTCCCTATGCAAGATACATCTGTGACACCCAAGGAAAATCGTACCAGCGCTGCCATGGCTAGTAAGTTCAAGGCCGAAACTCCTTTGGAAAAGCAGATCCAGGATGCCCTCGCGCAAGCTGGAATGAAGGATGAGGAGTTGGAGGAATTCGAAGCTCTCAAGCTGAACAAACTGACTGTTGAGCAGATGGAAGAAAAACGCAAGGAGCTTCGCATGATGCGTGAGTTGATGTTCCGTCATGAAATCAAGAACAAACGCTTTAAAAAGATCAAGAGTAAGAGCTACAGAAAGCTGCAACGTAAAGAAAAGGATAGATTGGCGCTTCAAATGAAAGACATGCCCGAAATCGATCATGAAATGGAGGACAGTGAAAAGATGGATGCGGCTATGAGTAGAGCTGAAGAACGCATGACTTTGAAGCATAAAAATACCAGTAAATGGGCCAAACGTGCCTTGGCTCGTGGCACGCAAGATGAGGGTACTCGTGATGCCATTATGGAACAGCTGCGTCGTGGCGAAGAGCTTCGTCGTAGAATCGATGGTGACGATTCAGACGATGAAGATAGTGACGAGCAGCTGGAGGACGATGAAGCCTATGTAAAAAACCAGTTGAAGAAATTGCATGACGAGATTTCTCAAGATACCCCACCTACCAAGGGTTTACTTGGTATGAAATTCATGCAAGAGGCTGCGAACCGTCAGTTGGAAGCTACTAAGCAAGATGCCGAAGCATTGGAAAAAGAGTGGCTTGCTGCTGATAGTGATGACGATCAGATTGGAAAGAAGGAGGAGCATTTTACTGTAGTGGCTAATAACCCTGGTCGTATGGCGTTTGGCGCAAAAGCCAAGCAAATCAAGAATTCTAGTCGTAGTAAAAGCAATGAAACCGATGTTGACGAGGATGGCGTTACCGAAGAAAAGGAGGAGCCCACTAGCAAAATTATCGTCAATAACGCTGGCCAAATAAAAAAGATCTCACATTCAGCAGCACACAACACGCGTACATCTGCTCCCATCAGTATAAAGAACAAGAGCCCATTAGCTGATTTAGATGCTGGAAATGACGCTCTCAATCCCTGGCTTCAAGCCGACACCTCTAACCTGTCAAAAAAAGCCTCCAAAAAGAACAATGTTATTTCCGGCCAAACTGAGTCTCGTGCTGACCATAGTATTTCGAAAATGAACAAAACAAAGAGAGATAAGCAACAAGCAAACGATACAACAGAGGATGTGGAAATCGATTTAACAAAAGTCATGTCCATCAAAGCGTCTACAAATACAGCAGTCAAAACAACCAAGAAGAATATGTCTATAGCCAAAGCAAAGCTTGCAAAAGGAGATTCTGATTCTGAGCTGGATAGCAACGAGAAGGACGATAGTGATGCTGAACAAGTTGGCCAAAAGATGGTCCATAAAGATAAAGTGAGCTTCAGCCAGCGCGAACTCGTAGCAAGAGCTTTCGCCAATGACGATGTTGTAACTGAATTCAAAGACGAAAAGATGGCTGAAGTTGAAGAAGATGGTGATAAAATTGAAGATTTAACATTGCCAGGCTGGGGAAGTTGGGCTGGTGCTGGCGTTAAAAAAAATAAGAACAAGAAAAAAATCCTCAAGGTTACAAAAGGCATTGATGCCGACAAAAGAAAAGATGCTAAGCTTGCACATGTTATTATCAACGAGAAGCTCAACAAGAAGGTAAACATTGCATATCGTAGTAAAAATCATATTTTTTTTTTTTTTTTTAACCCTCTTCTTTGTCTATTAGGCTGAAAAATATCGCGCCACATCTGTGCCTTTCCCTTTCAAAACCATGGAACAGTACGAGAGATCTATTAGTACACCTATGGGCAGTGAATGGAATACTCGTCAAACATTCATGAAGCTGACCAAGCCCAAGGTCATTACTAAACTTGGCAGAGTTATTGACCCACTTAAGGCACCTTTTGCATAAAGACTGTTACTGCCATCTACATAATAATCAGCAAGCATGTAAAATAAAAATAAAAAAAGTAGAAGCTGGTATTATTGTAAAAATCGGAAATTACCTACTTATAAATGTGGTATCATACATTTATCAGCAGCATTGAATTCTGATAGTGTATGCGCAAGAAATCGAGAAAAAACAACCCGGATATGGGTAATTTCTAAATATCACACACCATTATTTCAGAACATTTGATAAAAGTTGTCATTTATAAATATATTTTGTTCAATGCTGTTAATTTACTCAAAAAAAAATAGTTACTTTTGCAAGCAAGTCCTGATGTATGCTTCACCCATTGGAAGTAAAGTATATATCAGTTAGCCCTGATCATGACGGTATCAGACAAGTATAAAACATGGCTTGATTCATTCTTTATGCAAAGGTATTGGCATTTATATGCATTTTTATGTATAAAAATTGGTGTTTTCTGTTCCCAACTTCATGTGTAGACATACAATGGGGAAAAAGATATGTATCAACAAATGAAACTGACTCCAGGATACGATGATAAGAATGTCTGGTCTAGATATGTGGTGTCTTTAGCCAAAGTTATCGACTAAACTACCATTTATCGCAGTGGCAAAGCGTGAAGGTAAGAGATGGCACATTGTCATTAAAAAGAAGTATGATTATATTTTTCAAAGAAGTCGTCATTATCATGCGTAGTGTGTTGTGAGATTTAGCATCTTTGCTTCGTGAAGCGGTGCAGACCTGCTCGTTTTTTGTACAATATAATGAATTTATGCCCTAAAATCATTTTACTTGCTAAATGATGCCATCTTTTAACTGTTTTTTGAAAACACAAACAGACTGGACTATATGCACCATAACGAATGGTTATTGTGACGAACCTGATAAAGGCGTAGCAGGCAATCAATTTCTTGTAGTGTAGCCAAGGGTTTCGACCCTGTTGCAATACCAACCTTCATATATATATATAGATTGCATGAAGCAAAGGACTTTTTTTTTAACAAAAAAAAAGGAGAATGTTTAATGTAGATATAATAGTAGTGATTGCAAATGTTGGTTTTTTTGTATCTTTATTTGTGTAATTTAAAAAGACAAAAGAAATCAAGGCATTTTGTACAACACTGTGCTAGTTAAATACGTGAGATATATTCAGTTTTTTTTTTTATCAATGAGAGGGTAAAATAAAAATAAAAATATATTAGAAATTACATGTTACATTGGGAAAAAGAGGAAATGTATACATCAAGATATATATTGCATGCGAAAGAAAAGAATAAAAAAAAAAAAGGACTTTATATAATACAATAGTGAGCGAGCGAGACAAAGAGAGATGAAAACAGGGCAAGGAAACAAAAGCTATTATGAACGAGAGGAGGGAGCGGGAACTCTGGCAATCATATCCCTTAAAATATGTCGAAGATATGTCTTGTATATTCCTACAGCACTTGGTGGTAATCGAGTACACACAACACCATATTGTTCTGCTTCTAGCCATTTTTGAACGTATATATCGTATTGTCTAAAGAATTCTTGATGAACGTATTGTAAAGTGTCCTTTACAACAGGGAATAATGAAACAGACCACACAGGACTATCTCTTTGGCTTGTTACTTCGATAATATTATCGATTTGGTCTACTGGCCACATCCGAGTTTCATCATCTAGTATAAGAGGTAATTGGAATGATGAACCAAGTGACCTATCTTTGATGGCACAAAAACTATACAAGGCTAACAGGTCCTTTGGTGGTCTACCTTTATCTGGAGATCGCTTGATATAATCATGCTCACTACGTGCAGAATAATTAATGCCTCTGATACGGACACCCTGAGGATCTAATACTTTGACAACATTCTCTACATAAGTTTCATCACTATTGTAATATGTATTAGGGAGAGGTTCTTTTTTTACAACTGAAAAGGAGAACTTACCCTAAGGAACAGACAGAAATATCGAAAAATTGTTGAGCCCATTCGAGAAATTCATGCACTCCTTCCGTAAGTACGACTCTTCTTCCATCTTTCAATACTGCAACTCGATCTCTGCACTTGGGAATATCAGCTTCAGGTACATGTCGTTCGTTTCCTTCGCCAACAATACGAACAAGAGTATCATCTAGATCAAGGACCAAAGGTAATTTTCTACAGTGAAGGAGTTCATTCATAGAATCTTTCACGATACGAATCATGTCTTCGTGTTTAACTAGATAACCAAATAGAAATCTGATGAATGGTTAGCAGTCGGATCGTACAAGTCATGAAAATACGTACTGTTTATCTCTAGATGGTTTCAAATGTAGCTCGTATAATTCACCATCTTCAGTGCGCATAGCGACATAGGCACTCTTTCTAAGACCATATAAATCTTCAAACCATGGATGATCAGGCAGCTCAAACACAAAGTTATGCTGTATTTGTCTCTTTGCCATCATAACAAAGAAACCGCGAGGATAAGCACCTTGAATCTCATACACGTCTTCCAACAAAACTTTGGGCTCATCGCCGCGAATGATTACCTCAATAGTTTTAAGCTGACATTCCAAATTGTCAACATCATCTTTGCCATTTACTCTACGGCCAACGGGGCGCAGAGTTAAGGGCTGGTCCTTCATGACAAAATTAAGTGATAGTTTAGGGCACCAAATACCAGGATTTGCTTTGAGCGAGGGATTCAAATGGGGGCACTTGGTACTGTTGGACGCTGAAGGAGTTACTATATAAATGTGATTAATAAAAAATACATAATGACAATGACAATGACAATGAAAATGAAAACGAAAATCTAATAGAATTTTACCATTAATCTTGAGGTTGGAATTGGTCTCTGTCTCGGGTCTGAAAGGAGAAGAAAACACGCCATTGGGCTTATTTGTAGAGGTATTGTGGGAAGGCAGTATCTGGTGACCAGCATTAGTAGGGTTGGAAATAGTGCTTTTTCCGACTGAATATTGTAAAGATGTGTAGATTTGCTGAACCAGCTAAATTTTTTTTTTAGAGAATTAATTGTTTAGGAAAACTCCTTTTTTGTTTGTGTCACTTACCGCTTTTTCCTTTGATTGAGGGTGAACAGCAACAGGGCGAGTGGTGGTACTGGTTTTACTTGTAGTATCGAGAGTGTTAGATGGGGATTGGCGAGGAACAGAAGAAGCAGGTACGCTAGCGTTTTGTACTCGCTTTGGAGGAGGCATTGGCTGAGGACGGTAATTTGAGTTTGACATTGAGTAATCTCGTTTTTTGGATGGCATTGAGCCATTAAGCATACTGGACAGATCCATGTCGGGGCGTTATTGGGGATGTGTGTAGGGGGTGTATCACGTGACTATCAGCGGATTTTAAATTGTGAGGGGGAGGCGGCGAAATCAAATTGATGAAGATCAATAAAACTAATATTGAGATCCGGAAAGAAAACGGTGGTTATTAAAAACAAGATGGATCTCTCTTTTATAGTCGTGTCGATCGCCTATTTAAATATTTACACATCCAATCACCCTCACGATATTTTCTTCCAACAGGAGGTGAAAAAAAAAAAAAAAAAAACCATTCAGAAGGGGAGGGGGTGGATTTCAAAAAAGAAGAGAAGAGATTCTTCTCTTTTGCATGGGCATCTTTTTATTATGTGGAATAACCTCGACATAATTTTTTAATAGCTCTTTCATACATCAATGGAGAATGGTCCATAAACATGGTTCGACTGAACACAATTTCAGAAAATCTAGCTTGAACATCTTCACATCTTGAAAGAGCAACTTTATGTTGTTGTCTAACGTGTGGAATTGTTTCTATTAAATAAACTGTGCTTGGAGGATACATTTTTTCTGCAGTCATATCAGCTCTCATGGTTTTGATCATTGCCCAGAACCACTGGTCATCATCGTTGAATTCATCTTGTGTATTATCTTTTGGTTGTTCTTGCTCTTTTTTTCTTTTCTGGAGTATGCCAACAGCGCGAGAAATAATCTCTTCAGCGACGTCAGCCTCTGCATATAAACTTGTAGCTACATTTTTGAAATCTTTCAAGAGCCCCAAACTAAGGCTACTTACAATATCATTGCCATGAACAACACTAGTAACTAGCCCAGTGCAATAATGGCTTAATTCAAGCGACATCACTCCTGGCGGTCCATAAGCGTAGCAATGGATAGGCCTTCCGGCTGGTAATCCAGATTGATCCGACGTAACAAACTTGCTGCAATGTTTGCTGGTATTTGCCTTTAGAATCAGCTCAGCGCCATTCATCTTTTGGCTCCAAAGCACGCATAGTAAACTCGCTACACCGCCTCCTAAGCTATGTCCACACATTACCAAGCTGTAATCCGGGTATTTAACAAGGCCTTGACGTATCTTTTGGTATACCTTTCCTTTTTCTTTGGCTAATAACTGAGCAGCATCTAGCATGCCACTATGTGCCTTGAACATGGAATTCTTGTCAGTAGGAAGATTAAATTCAGTGTAATCAAAGCTGAGATCAGTCAGTATATCACTGAGACCTAGTGTGCCACGGCATGTGAGGACGATCGCTTTTGCAGCATGATCTACTGTCACGTAATGAACCAATGCATGAATAGAAGGATTATGTAGATGTAACGGTGATCTATCTGTATAGCTGGACAGCAATATATCCTCTACAGAATTGCCGGTGTGATGAGCAAAAGCGTGATGATTTGGATGGTGATGATGAGAGCTGGGTAAAACTGTAGGTATATCTCCAATACCTAAAATACGCATAAATGATTCGCCATATGCTGCGCTAGCATACTTCATGTAATGAGCGATATTTTTTATAATATCTGTTGATTCATTTTGCGCGTTTTTGTTATTTGTGGTCGTCATGGAAAGTTTCTTGGAAGACATAGAGCAGAAACTGGATATGGAGCTTGATCTACTTTGTCTCATCATGATAAGACTGCTGTTGCTGGATGCATGTCGTTGCTTTATGGTTAAATCAGATGTCGAATAGTTGTATTTCCTTGACGAGTAAGAATCTTGTTCTTTTTGCTGATAACAAAATTGGCCATCATCTGGAGAAGAGAATCTACGTTTATGATGATAGTTTGGCTTTTCTATTGATGAGGGTGATAGATCAAAGTTCTCTTCTTGTCTTTCCACCTTACGCTTTCTGCGTTTTTCTGATAATGTAGATAATATAAACTTTGGTGGTTCTCTGGCTGAATTGTCCGCCAATGCTAGATACGAGCCGTTTTCTTCTTCGTTTGTTTTGACTATGATGCGCTTACTGAAAGTCGAATCGAGAGGACAGATGGTTGTTGTTTTGGTGGTGGTGCAGGTAGTTTTTGTTGTAACCCTGTATCCATTCTGCATGTACGTAATCAACGATGATTCTCTTTCGTTTCCATTCTTTTCTGGATGTTTTCGTAACGCATTTAGTTCTTGAATAATAACGGCACTGTCTTCTTTTTCTTGCTGCTTGTTATTGTTTTTAAACTGAAGTAGTTTGTTTTTTTGTTGGTATTTCTCTTCTACTTCATCTTTCTCGTCCGTGACTAATCCCTCCCACAGAACTGTCATGGGAATTTGTTTCATCATTCGTTTATGCGTGACATTTTGTAGAACGGCGAACGCAGTCAAAGCCTTTGTCAAACCCTTTAATATAGCCAACTTTCCAGCTTTTGCTAATCCAAAGTCTGGATCTTGAACTAATTCACGGTGGACTAGGGCTATGATAGATGCTATAGCGCGCGATGTATCGTTTGATCCAAAAATGCCATCAATTATCCGTACTGACTCCTCAGCTGCCTACATTAGGAAAATGAGTGGGGTTACCATGGTAATGTGAGCCTTTTATTTACTTTTAAGCTGGATTGGATTGTTCTTGATGTAAACTGCAATCCTGTCATAGCAAAAAGCTCGGCCAAGGAAAACGTATGGCTGACAAGATACAATCCCATGTTGGTATATTTTTCAAGCACTTGAACGAATAAACTACCAAAAGTCAGCATTAGTTTGTTTGTATTGTAGAGGTTATTTGATTAATTACCTTTCTTCCAATTTCTCATGTACAATGCTTGTGCTTGATGCAATTTTGCTTTGTGTATTTGTGTGCAAACTTCTTGCGGTGGAAAGAGCATTTGTTAATGCATCTTTAGATAATCCCAACGAGATCGAAGTGCCATATTTGGCAGCATCAAATACGGCATCAAAAAATATAGATGAGCATCGCAACGATATTCTCGTTGCAAATGACACCGCTGTGACCATGTTAGCCACATTTCCTGAAAGTAATGTTCCATCTGTAGCATGATTTATGTCATGAATACTACTGGTGGCAGTTGATGATGTTAGTTGTCCTGCCATTATGAAATCAAAAGTGTATTAGGGAGAGAAAAAAAAAGAGTGAGAGAAAGAAAAGTGAAAGATAGAGGAGAATTAATACGATCTGCAAAGAATTAGTTGTGTATGCTGGAAAATACATGTATTCACAAATACCCCATTTTTTATTGTACATTGTAGATTCAGATAGCTTGGCTAGAGTCACATGTGGTAGCCTTCTTCGGCTCTTTGATGTACGATTCTACGGCTTTATGTCATGTGTAATTTATATTTTTTCGCCCACATAAATCGCATCATTCGCAATCTCCTTCATTTCATGTTTTATTATCTTGATTACGGTATATATATCATACTCAGGGATTCATTTAGAGAAGTAAACAAATACCTGTGTAAATAGTGCATATATGTGGGGTAGGACGTAGCAAACAACAGCTTTTGGGTAACCTGATTATGCTGTTTGTATTATGTACTTTGGACTAATCTGCTTTTATGTACGAAATATAAGCCTCATCTGCATTTGTATGGTGCTTTTTATGTGCCTGATTCAATTGCAAAATCCTGCCCCCAGATAATTTTTTGTTGCTGCACATTACACATTATTATTTGTTTATGGCAATTTGCTCATTTACGCTCAAAGCGCATTTTTGAAGATGCTGCCCCCCTTGAAATTTTAATAACTTGGCATATAAATTACAGTCTATTGTATCATATTGTGCCTCTCTCCCTGTCAATTTTAAATATGAATCGAGTGCTAATGTAGCAAGACGACAGGAAGGAAAAAGAGGAAGAAGAAATTTTTAAATAGAAAGAGAAGGGTATTTATTAATTAAGAGAGCAAAGAATACAAAAAAAAAAAAAAAAAAAAAAAAAATATATATATTTGTTTGGTACACTAAAACTCATGACTTGATTTGTATAGGACACAAGAGCATAAGTACCCATATGGTAAACGACATAAAGATGTGAATGGCCACAAGACATTTTACCTCATTTCAACCCCACGAAGAAAGAGTTGCATCATTTAAATACAAGCGTTATTATGTAAGAAGTGTAAGAGTACTAAAAAAAAAAAAAAGTGGAATAATATATCTGTTTCCGGTTTGCTTTACAAAAGCAGCCCTCATTATTTACCACACTCATGACAAAGGTTGCTCTTAGAAAAATGCGAGATACCATATGAGCAGCTAATGCTAAAATATAGCCGGAATTCACTTTCTAGATCTCGCTGTCGTTGGCATCATACTGACATCAAATACAGATTCACTCACAAATATACTGCTGCTTACATTTTGAAAATTTTCAAATCAAAAGGCGGATTTTGCACCACAGATGGTTAATACAATTTACGGCCAGTTAAAACCAAAGGTAATGTTAAGTTATATAGTAAGCAGCCCGTCTAACAAGGAGGAGAAATTTAAAAGAATATATAACTGAGCTCTACAGTTAAATAACGGATAGTAAGATAACATCCCATTGTAAAGAATATGTTTTCTCATCGCTGCCGTACACAGCATCAGCTAACCCCTCTTCGGGGTTGCTTTTCTTTGGTTTTTTACTGTGTTTTGCAAACCTTATTTATTCTATCTTTCGTGCTGTTCCCTGCATCCTCCAGAATTGAAACCGGATCGTCAATCATGTTATAATTAGAATAAGCCAGCAGATGTTACTAAAAGGACATTTGTTGGTATGATTATATTTCGCAACTTCCCCATCACAAATTATGATTTCTTAAACTATGCAGCATCTGATATACTCCATGGCTCACTCTATAGCTCAGCTTACCTGCGCCTCGTTACATGTTAATAGTCTCAAGACATTTGCTAATATGGATCAAGACTTATAATGTTATTACTGTTAATTTATTTTCTTCAATTTGCTAATGACCATCTTGATGCAATCTGTTTAATCTTTTGTATAAATTATATTATAGGTGCTTAAGGTTTGGTGTATTCTTGGGAATTTAATGTTACTGAAATTGGGTATTCATCATCTTCTTTTAAGTAAGCATCAAGTCATTGGCTATCGTTTTGTTCTTCATTAATTACTGGTGATATCATCATATTTTTTACATTTAATATTTGTTGTTTAGTTGCCAGACTTGAACAAAAACAAGGAGGACTTCAGCACCAAACTTCTTTACATTTGAAAAGATACGTATCTCTTTTCCTTGTAATATTTTTGTTATATGTCTATATGGCCGATCAACAGTAATCAGTTGTATAGTTAAGCGGGAATGGCCTATGCCAAATGCTTTCATTCCTCTAAAATCCTCGATGCCTACTATCTGGCATTTTAACACTAATCGAGTTCGAGTGCAGATCCGTAGATTGTGGTATATACTGATGGGAGGAGTATATATCCTTCCTGATCTAGTTTTACGGTCTGGCCTCTTTGATCTACTTCATTGTTCATTTTCGTATTCAATAGTACATTTTTCTGATAGGTAGAGTTTCTCTTCAATCAGCATGGATTCATTTTGAGCCGGTAAACTATCCAGAACCATTGGTAATTTAATATACCCTTCCGTAATTAATTTGATTCCTTTTCGTTTATGCGTTTATGACGAATTCCCACTTCGCCTGTTCCGTACTCTAGACGCTCTTAAAACACTATGCTTCAAATATGTCTGATCGTCAACGTCAATGATAAAATAATTCGATGGATGACCTACTATTGAATTTTTGCTAAAATTATATAAAGCTTCTTGCACTATCTATTCAGTTGAAAACACCCCGTATGTGAAAAACTTTTCTCCAATGCAAGATGGTTTGTGGGTTCTGAAAATATATTTTCATAGGAGGCAAAGTAATCTTGCATTCACTTAACATGATACCCTTTTAAATGAAAACCGGACTCTTATATAGTCTTATAGAGGGTAATAGAACTCAAGCAAGTTTTAAACAAATTTCATATCACTCTAAACTTAAGAGAAAGATCGGTTTACTAACTAAACATCTTAAACATGTGCTATACTTTCTCTGTAATAAAGTGAAAAGAAAAGAATGAAATAATACGTTCATTTTTGTTGAATGAAACTCTACAATGAATTATTTCACCAGTAATAACAACCACTGAGAAGCTACGGCCAGTGTGGAGAAAAAGGGAGAGCGTATTTCTCATATAAATATCAACAAAGCATATTTTTTTTCCTGATAAATCTGTTTTTGTTTGATTTTATCATCGCTGCTGGAAGTAGTATTTTAACAATAGGCAGCTATTGAATGTGTCCTGTATAAACGTTTATCTTGGTAATAGTAAAGGTAAATCACTTCCCGAAAAAAAAAAGCCTTCCCAACAATATACACTTGGAACTTCAAGTTAGTATATATACTGTCAATGAAATACTATCCTGATCTTATTTAAAAAAAGTCTAATTTTAGTTTGTTGGAATAAATATATTTCAATTGACGGTACGGCTTCTGGTATCTTTCCAATTGTTGAACCTGTTTGCATAGAGTACCTAAGCTGATTAGCACTACATATTATTTGCATCATGTATGAACAATAACCTAGCAGAGTTTTCGTCTAGTTGAGTCATTTAACTATTTGGCTTATTCCGATGTAGGGACATTTTGATGTGCAGGTCCTTAGTATAATCACTGCCCTTTTTATGTCTACACATCGAAAGAAACTTGCATATTAGCATTAAAATATTCAAATTCGTTAAAACATGCTAAATAGAAAAATAGGAAAACATTGAGTACGAAGCTCTTTGTTAGGTTCTCTTGAAAGGCTCATTATTAGGGGGTTATTTTTTTTTTCGCGGAATAATGAGATTATACGTTCCAAATGGTTAAAATAGCAGAAGCAAGTCCAGGAATTGATTGCTAGAACATATCATGATACTACAATAACTGCAGAAGAGAATGCAAAGCACTTCGCTTTCGAACCTCAACTCAGCATTGGATCGTTTAAAACGAAGAATATGGGGCAAGTAAACAGCATTTTGTTTAATAAACTTATATACAGAAAATATTATTATCATGTAATATGTAAGTGATAGTTTCTGACCCTTACCTTTTATCTTCTGGAACCAAAAACTTCTGTATGGTGATGCGATATTATCTATACAGTGTCGCAGATGGAAAACAAGAACGTTGGGTTCCAACATCTTAATCAAACTATTCAATCTTTCAAGTTTGTAACCTATTAACTTGATGAGGGTAAAATGGAAGCGGCAACTTTATTAGGTTTTTAATTGTCTGGATGCAGCTTTTTAAACGATTTATCAATAAAAGATCTGATAACCAGCACAACTATTATTGGTTGCCCAGAGTTAAATCCAAAAAAAAAAAAAATAAGGTTGTTTTATATTAAACGTTACATCACAGATATCATCAGGGAAATATAGAAAGAAATCAAGTTTGAAGCGATGAATAAGGCATAATCGTTCACATCTCTAATTCTGCGGTTTCATTGTTTACGCCGGTTGTTTTGAATGGTGTAATTGTTGGTTGATTATGCTCTGTCCGTCACTTGAAAAAAACATTGTCCATGTCTGAACTTTATGTGCTACGGAAGGAAGGGCCTGGGGCGGAAAATTGGACTGTAATTGAAACATTTGGTTGCAAAATAATGGCCCTCACATGGCTAGATCTATATTTGGTGTATTTTACAGTACCCCTGTACAGAGTATAGACGGCATTTTTTTATCGCATTTTACATTTTCAACAGAGAATGGGGCCAAGAGACTTTCTGAAAAGCTTTATTGTTTTGCTCGATATTGCTATTAAATAGGTGGATATCTCTTTGTTTTCAGACCAGGTTTTTATTTTTATGTTTCCTTATATTTAACGTTTTGTTTATTTCTTTATGTACCATGCAGAATCCTGAGAGATTTTTGATTTAATCAGCATCAAATCATCATATAACTTGCAGTAGACGATAGACTACCGATTAAAAAGTTTGAAAAGGGGCTTTATCGGCTATGTATATGTGCATACCAGCTTGCAATGTGATCACTGCATTTTTTATACCTCAATTGTAAAGTGCTTTATACGATCTAGTCTTTATGTGCAATGTATAGATTCTCTAGTTACGATATACTCCGTATAGAAAGATCTGATAATCAAATTTCATGTGCAACTGTAAACAAATAAGAGCAAAATGTGTATGGGGGTGTGGCAATTTTGGATGTAGAAAGTTATCTGATCTAAAAAGTTTTAACGTTGATTCGCCAATCTCCAAAGTAGGCGACAAAATATTTGTTGGTTGGCGGAGAAATCAATCTGATAAGATGGAATTTTACCATGATTATCCGAAAAAAAAAAGACAAAGAGGTATAAATAATGGTGCTTTGTTGTGCTATAATTTTTGCTCTTTTTCCCCTTCTTTACTTTCTTGTTTAAACTATCTTCTTTCTTTTTCCTTTTTTTGTTTTTGCTTTGTTATTGCCAAATCGTTTTTAACATGCTCATTAACCAATGCACAGCAACTAATCCAATGGCCATTAACACTTCCAAATCAACTTTGAGAACAAATAACTCAACAAACTCAGACTGTCAAGCTTCAATAAAAAGCTCCAACATTAGCCAAGATATCAATAAAAGTGCAGCTTTGCCTGCTAGTTCTCAGACCAAGAAGCAATCAAATGCTACCGATGGCACTAAGAATCTTGAAGATGAGCAAGATAAGCCTTTGTTGACACCTCCCAGCTCGCCCGAAACTGAACCTCGTGGTTCTAAATTGAATCAAAATATTACCTCTGCTAGCTTGCATCATAAATCATCGACCTATGAATATAATAATCGCATTTTAGCCGCAAAAAGAAAAGGTGAACTTCGAACTGTCATGCTAGAGTACAACTCTATGAAGACAAAGTCTGTAAAGATCACTCTTCATACATACAATCTTGTCATTGAAGCACATGCTATTCTACGTCATGAAAGAACCCCTTTGACTAAAATGCTGAAAAGTAAGCCTTGTATATACGCTATTGAAATTTCTTCAAGCTAACCTTGAGTAGTTTACAATGAGATGATACAAGCACAAATACAACCAAATGCTTACACATACACTCTAATGATCCGCAGTCTCTGTAAGCGAGATGTAGAAGTACAAAAGACTGTTGCTATGCTGAAACGTCAATCAGCTCGTGGAGGGAATCAGACCGAAGATATCAGTCTTTTAGAAGCTGAAGGGAACCTCAAAAAAGCATTAGCCATATTCCACTGCGCTGTCGCTGATAGTGTCTCTGTAAATACTTTTGACGTGGAAATCTTCAATCAATTGCTTCGCGTCTTGTCCCACTATGGCTCTACTTCAGATGCTACCTTTGTCTATGGTCAATTGGAACAACCTGCTGTTCAGGCTAAACCCAACTCTGCTACATATGCTGCTTTGATAAACCTGTTTGGCCGTGCAGGTGACATTGATACGGCTCTTTATTACTACAGTGCATATACTCAAGTGAAAGAGACCCTGGGACCTCATGATACCTCCTACATATTTAATGCTTTGGTTGATTGTCACTTGAAATGCGGCCGTCTCGATGGCGCCCTCCATGTTGTTGAGCACGAGATGGTTGAAAATGGCATCAAACTAACAAGCATCCCGTACAACTCCATTATTCGTCATTACTGCAACCACGGCCAGATGTCTGAAGCTGAAGCTTTAGTTGATCGTCTCATTCAAGGCCACCAAAAAGATAGTGATAAATGTCCTTGTCCTGATGCCAGCAGCTATGGACCTATCCTCTCAGCCTACTGTAAAGCAGACGCATGGGAAGCAGCATCTCGTATCTACGACGCTTTAAGAAACACAGACATTTCCAAAGCTTATGGCAATTTGGCAAACTATGCTCTTCTATGTGTCACACATCAAGATCTCAAAAGGGCTCTTTGTGTGATTGAAGACATGAGGAAAGCCGACTTGGAACCTGACCCCACTCTTACTGAACGTATCATTACTAGCTTTGCTCAAGCTGATCAAATCGAACAAGCTGTTGATGCTTTGAATACCCTGCAACAAATAATGTGTCCACGCTCCCTTACCAGAGGCTTTTATCAAATCATGAATGGCGCTCTTGAAGTTGTATCGCACTGCATCTCCGTCCATCAAGTGCTCGCAGTGATGCAGGCTGTCATTCCACTAATAAATATACACAGAAATAGCAGTAATCGCAGCAAGAGCCCATCTCCGTCAGCTTACGAAATCATGTCCCAGACACTTGTAGAATTATACGTTAGCCAGGCCAAACATTCGCAACAGCTGCTTACTGCTGGCGAATTCCAGATACTTTTTGACGCTGCTTTCATTGTCTATAATAACAAAGAACCTGGCTCTCTTTGTGATTTTGCCATGCAGGCCACCCAAGACATGTGTGCTAGCAATGTTATTCTACCGTCCAACATTTATAATAGCGTACTGGCTCAGCTGAAGCGCGATGGAGATTTGAAATCTGTATCTCAGTGGAAAAGCGCGTTCGATCCTCAACCTTCAGTAGCTACCAGCAAAGTTCTTGCTGTCTCTCGCCTTGCTCAAGATAAAGAAGACGATATCATCATCGAAATTGCGCAAGAAACTGACCAAGAACAAGCCCATGAGCGTGCAAGTGCTGCTACTCTGGCTGTCGTGGCTGAAACTCCTGCATCTGTTACTGCAATAATTTCTAATGAAGTTTTGAAGGCTGTTGATAATAACAAGTGTCATGACGCTATCAGTATTTTTGAAAAGAACATCATTCAAGCCGGCTTGATTCCTATCCCTGAAACCATGCGGGACGTGATCGCACTAGCTGGAAAGAAAGGAGACATTGGCACAGCTTTGACAATGTACAACAAGTCAATCTATGCTTTCAAAGACATTGCTGACGTCCAGATTAAAGACAGAGCAATCTACATGGTCACAAACAGTCTACTTGTTGGCTATGCTCAAAAAGGCGATATGGAGGAAGCAAAGGTGTACTACGACCGCATTAAAGCTATGGGCTTTTATCCTGATAGCAATGGCTATGCGAGCCTCTTGCTGGGCAGTGCAAAGTGTGGGACTGACGAAGCTACAGATGCTCTGGCGATATACAACGAAGCCAAGAGCCACAATGTCCAACCGACCACTTTCTTTTATAATGTCATCATTTCCAAACTGGCTAAAGCCCGTAAGCTTGACTCTGCTTTGAGCCTTTTCGATGAAATGCGCAAGTATAATGTTCCTGCCAATTCCATTACTTATGGTGCTATTATCTCTGCTTGCGTTCGTTCTGGGTCAGAAAGCCAATCTCGACGCCTCTTTAGTGAAATGCAGTCATCTCCTTCCTATCAACCTCGAGTTGGACCCTTCAACAATATGATGCAATTCTACGTGCATCAAAATCCTAATCGTGAGCATGTTTTGGAGTACTTTTCTGAATTGCGTCGTCTTCATATCAAGCCATCTCCTCACACCTATAAACTGCTGATGGAAGCTTATGCCAACATCCCGCCCTACAATATGCCAATGGCTCATAAACTGCTCAGTGACATGGAACGTCTTGATCACATCCGACCTCAGGCTACACATTATGCTACTCTCATCTATTCTTACGGCATTGTCAAGCGAGACGTTCAAAGCGCCGAGCGCGTATTTTCGGAAATGAAGAAGTCGAAAATTCATCCAGATGAAGCTGTTTACCAAGCTATGATCGACACTCTGATCAGTAATAATGCACTGGAGAGAGCAGAAGAATTCTATCATCAAGAAATGCAAAAAGATACCCAGCTAAAGAAGAGCGGATTGCCCTATATTGAAAACCTTCTTATCCGTGGATATGGTGAGAAATGCCAGCTTGACAAAGCAGAAAAGATTTTCAAAGGAATGTCTGACCACAAGGGCCGCAGTAATATCTGTGTTGTTCGTGAACCAAGCACTTATGAAGCAATGATTGTTGCCTACAAAGATAACGGCAAGATGGACAAGGCCCAGGACATCTTAAATCAAATGCGCAAGCGTGATTTTCCTTCTAAAGTTATCGAGGCTGTTGCTAGTTTGCTTTCAAAGTAGTTGTTTACACATGTCCTTTAAATAAATTATAAAAGTACAAAGAAAATGCTCTTATTTCATAAAATCATGTAATCAAGATGTTGGCCTTTCTTGTGACATTGCCATTTATTGTACATATCACACCATTTATGCAGATTACGTCGTGTGTTGATTCTGCAATGTTAGTCTTTCGTTTATTTTGAAAGTTCCTTTATAACTCTGTTCGTAATTCCGTTCATATCGGTCTCTGCCTGACGAAAACTCTATTGAAGAAAATTCAAACTTGATGGTTGCGTTGTTACTATCTGGAATGATACGGATCGTTAGAGGAAACTCATGATTTTCAAACAAAGGCGAGATCGATGCAACACGGTGGTGATAATAAGATTTTGTTTCATTGTGATAGTCTTGTTCGTCGGGAGAAGAGTCCAGTGTGTATATTTCTTTTAATACGTCTTAAAATGAGTCGAGAAAAATACAATAATTTATACATGTAAATAGCTCATACTTATCTTGTTTATCGGCCCATTGCGAGTGATGAACGTCTTGTACATTCCGTCTTGATCCAGTATTTCTCCTCTACTCAAAAGCACAAAATAAGCGACGACATCTGATTTTTCAGTAATTTGTTGGTAAGGTTTTTGACATGAATGCCCATTATATTCATATATTTGGCGCAGTTCATTGTACATTATGAATTTGATGATATACGTTGTGCTGGATATCTGGTCATATTTGCCACTCTTGAGGACTTGCTTGATGTCCATTTCCCAGTTCCCCGTAAGCAGGCATACTTTCTTCAGCTCTGCGGATCCAAAAAATAAATTGAGCCCCTTTTGATATTTCCTCAGAAATGTGTAGACTTTTTCTCGGGTCAGTTTGTTACAATAATGCTGATACAACGAATCATTCGTTTCGCAAATTCCCGTAATAATCAAAGAAGTGATATGGAACCGTCCAAACAAGTCATTGTCTACAAGGCTAGATGCTACCATTGTGGCAAAGTTCGTGATCGCAGGTTTCAACCCAATTTCCAATATCATCTGGTGCGACAATTGTATAGTACAGCCACAGTTACTATTGATTGGGATTGTCTGAAATATGGCAGTATCAGGCTCTGAGGCCGTATTCCGATTGCTCATCTAATATTCATAAGCAACTGTATCAGCCTATACGCCTATGCTAGTGAATCTGTTAAAGAATATTTACCAGTGTCTTTACTAACTGTGCCAGGCTGTGGAAGAAATGGTCGTATCTGACCTTGGTTAGCCCATCTTCGAATTGATGTCGGCCACATTTCTGGAAAAGAACGCTATAATACTCGTCATCGTTGGATGCAAGGGCCTGCATATGGTTTAATAGATGATCACAAGCAGAATCAGCAATGTTATCCAGAGAAATCGTTCTTGTTTTAACAGTAAACGTCGACTTTTTGCTGGCACCGTTAACTGCCGATGTTTCTATGACCTTGTTTAGCACATAATGTATTGAGCCCGCCGCAACATGTACATGTATATAGAATGAGTTGGGTGGAAGAAGGTCATTGTTTGGATTTTGTATTTGTAAGGAGTTGTTGCTTTTGCCAAGTACATCATTGTCCAATATCAATGGTGCCTGGAAAGAATTTACAATCTCAATCATAGTAAAGGGCTTTCGCATCGCACCTATCGAGATATCTCTGCCGCCCAGAACATGATAGTGGAAATCATTCTGAGCCTCGACTACACCAGCGTTAACAAGAAAATCACGTATAAGTTGCTTATAAAACGTCTGATTCCCTTCCTTTTGCAATGCATTGGCACCGTCATATAAGATTACCTCGTGTATGCCATCAGGCGCATCCTTGACTGGATTGAACTTGTGGAACATTTCCAAGACTAGATTGCATATATCCGTCAAAAGCAGTTCAATCTGCGGGATACCACAAATTTCAGCTATTATATTGTTGAGATTTAGATCTTTCAAGCACGGCTTTTCTGTCAAAAAAATGGCAACATCAGTCAAAGCAAGACTGCCCCTTTTGTTTTTCCACTAGTGAAACCGATGAATGTGTGAACTAGACCGTCTCTGTTTCTTTGACCTTGGACTTACAATGTGTTGGTAAATGGCAGGCAATTGGCTTATAATCTCTTCACTGAGTAAGGAGATAATTTCTTTATCGCAAGTGCCAAACAATTCCCTTGCTTTGTGTGCGATAATATCATAAACATGATGAACTGCCTCGCTAATCTTGCCCTTGTAACTGGAGATATGGTCTCTCGTTGTGCCAATATCGTATTCCTTTATTCCTGTTGCGGCGATATAATCATGCGGTTTACCAGCAATGACCTGCTGAATCATATCCTTGAAATCGGGGAGGTCGATCCTTTCCGCCTGCAAAACAGTCGGAGTGAGTAGAAGCTCTCCTGTTGCTAGTTTGCTCGACACTGCACTCAACTCCTTTGCGTTTTGCATTTGGAAGCAAGTGAGATTTAATATGGTGCCTCCCGTTTCGTTGTTGGGCGTCAAGCTGTAAAGCAAATACTTTCTTTCTCTTTTAAAATCTCGTCGATATTTAGTGTTTGTCGTATTCCTCAAAAAGTTGACATAACAATCAAGAAACGGCATACATATTAAGCGGTTTTTATGATCTCCTGGGGCAACCAAACCAGCTTCTGAAAACAGTAAACACAACAAGTCTTTGTACTGCTCATCATCGCACCATACATTGGGGATGATGAAGATAGTTTGGCATTTATCGAGGCTGACTTCTTCATATTGCGTTAATTCGTGCGCCATGCCTTTGAAGAAACCGACGATTTTGCAGAGAGTGGAGATATCCTCTTCCGTTCGCTGGTTTTTTTCTTTTGCTTGCAACTCAAAATATTTTGGGAATACATCTTTGACATACAGATTCGACTCGTCTATTGCAAAGTGGCTTGGGTACTATACGAGTTGGATAATATTAATCACAACACAGTGCAAATCTTTTTGAAACAAACATTGCGAATATTTTCCACGTTGATAACACGGTTAAGTCCTCGATACAGCTGTATGGCTCCCTCTATAATGTCTATTGCGGATTTGCGCAAAAAAAAAAAAAAGAAAGAAAAGTCGAGGGCAGCCAAAAAGTGGTCTTTCAGGGGAATGGTTTGAAACAAATTGCCAAATGTCAAGACCCTTAATTGCACAACTTTGATTGTTACGAGGGTTAGAACCAACAGCAGCTTGCGTGGATTTTTCAGTTTGCGCACCATCACATTATAGAGCTATGATTACTCATCAGATTCTATTCAACCAACAAATTGTACTGCTAGTCGATCAACTTGGAGGGGCACAGATTTGATGTCGGATGAAATGAAAGTTTTATCTTTTCTGAACAATTATTGCTCGCGAATCAGCAGTGTCTATTTTCATCTAAAGCGTATTAATTACTATAAATTACATGTAATAGATAGTATATTTGATATAGTACTAAATGGCATCTCAATATAGCTAATCATATAGCAGTGTAAATGAACATAGTTCGCACATTGATATTGGTATTAGTGGGCACAAGCAAATAGTATTTGTATTTGACTTTGATATGTTGTAGGCTGATTTCAAAAGACCAAACCCAAAATAGACAAGATATAATAATCATTGATATTTACGAATCAGTGTCTGCAGCGTTGCTGATCAGAATATTTTACTCCTTGAAGCAGGATAAAATACAAGCATTGTGTGCAGCAGAACAGTGTTTCTGCAGCGCACCAACAGAGAAAAGTTGTAAGAGCACGGTCATGTAGACAGGATGTGTGCTGGATTATTGACGAAATGGTCATAGGGCAGGGACAACGTTTCAAATGCATCTAATGGCAAATAGTCATAACAGGTACACATCTTGATTCATCATCATTACGAAATGACTCCGCAATGGATTTTTGGTTAAAATGGTCCTGAACGATCGAGTAAAGTTTCTTTTTTATCTATAATTTTATACTATTATGTCCAAATCATTACAGGCGAAAACCTTGGGTAATGGCGCGATGTGTGATTGTGGAATAAGTATAGCAGCTAATTTATACCTTTTTTTTTTTATAGTCGAATCACTGTTAAAGATTCCCACTGTTCGTATCAAAAATATTCCTGGTACCACAGACAAATTACAGAAAATCATTCAGGGTGGTCGAAGGAACCTCCATTTTATTAGTGGTGAATATCAGCGTTACTAGTCAAACAGAAAGACATTGTACTCACACAGTTGCAGATTTCGACATGACCATGTCGCGTCATTGGATTCGCAACAAAGAAACAGACGCTCTAGAACGCAATTCGTCATCTCATGGCATTCCTGCCCGCTCCGATATCATGTCGCCCGAGGTGGGTAGTAATTTGCCACACTGTTCGTTTAAATACATGTGACTGATGTGATGATGTTATATAGTATAAGAAAGAGACAGCCCGCATCTACAATACGTACTATCCTATAGAGATTGATCACACCATGACCCATGAGGAAAAGGTGCCTTATATGATGAAATGGTGGATCGAAGCACATGCAAGCTTGATCAAACAAAACCTTTCAAAGCATGGTAAACTAGTGTTTGGTTAGTAATGGAGTAAGTTGATTGCTTACACCAGAAACTAGATCTGGCCCAAATGGCAGCACAAGTGAATTTGGAGATGAGATCAGGGATCAAGGATGTTTTGGCTAGTTGCAAGGAAAGCCAAGTGCCATTTCTTGTGTTCTCTGCTGGTATTGGTAACATTATCGAAGAGATTCTCAAACAAGCGAATTTATTCCATGACAACATGCACATTGTATCTAATATGATGGTGTTTGACGATAAAGATATCTGCGTTGACTTTAAAGAACCGTTAATTCATGTATTCAACAAATCCGAGTTCCAGTTAGAGACATCACCTTACCACCAAATGATTGAAGAAAGAACGAACGTCATTTTGATGGGAGACAGCTTGGGCGATCTTCAAATGAGTCAAGGTGTGCAGCACGCTTTGTGCTTCAATATCGGATTTTTAAATCACGATTTCAAAGAGCTGGAAGCCGCTTATACAGAAGCGTTTGATTTAGTCATAGAGGGAGATGCTAACATGGCACCGGTCATAGAGATTTTAAAGAGCATAAAATAAAAGAAATACAGGGTTTATTTTGATGGTGTTGTTGATGTTTCTTTTTTTATGTCTGTGAATGTCTGTGAGTGTGCGTCGCATGTTTGTTTGTTTGCGTGCGTTTAATAGTAGTAGTTGTTTTGATTCAGGAAGAATGAAGCTACGAAATCAAGCAAAAATTCCTCGTTTTTAAGCGTACAGGCTAGGACAAGACAGCTCTGATGTGTTTGTCAGTCATTTTTCCTTGGTGTTTATGCCAACAACAACCCATTTGACTGACTACATGATGCTTCCTCTATCTATATCGATGCCAATGCAATCTGCATAACAGACCAAAACCAACTAAAAAAAAAAAAAAATAGTCAGTGTAACTGGAGTGCAATGGTTTATTGAATTTTTTGATTAAACGACAAAGTTATCAAGGCCCAGACTACAAAGCTCAAAAGAAGCCTTGAGATCTTGCTTAAATCCAATTCGAATCGATTTGAACGCTTCTTTCGCAGTGCATTCAAAATCGAATTCGATACGATGATCCAAGGGATTCGCGGATGTCAATTTGACCTCGCATTCTTCCCATGAACCAAACAGTACTCGTTGCACTGTCACTTTGAATACTTGATCCAACGGTGTATCAAACTTGGTTGGCGTATACATGGTGATCCTCTTGGCTTGGATATCTCCTACCATATATAACCCAAAGTAGTCATCTGTGAGGGGGGCTATCGACAGGTTTATATGAGTAAGTTCTTGGTGCGATTTATGCATATTTTACCTCGCTGGGTCTTCCAACATGTTTTTATGTCCTGATCCACTGCTTTATGATAAGATTGATGGGTAAAACTGGACTTTGTGGGCATCATACTGTGTTCATTTATTTGATTGTACATGGATTCAAATTGGCTGATATTTGCGATAGATTTTGTGCTGAATACAATATCATTTTCTCTGCCTGGAACAGGCACGCTATTAATATTTGAGATAAACAGGCATTTGTCGTTTGCACAACTCGACCTTTACCGAATTTTCATATTTAATAACGATTGTCACTAGACTGTATACCCAATTACCTAACATCTCTTTCTTCGATAGGTGGCCCAATCTCTCCCTTTTCAAAATAGTCGTTATTCTCTCTCCTTGAAGTGGCGTTTGTCAGCGAATTTTCCAAAATTGAAATAGCATCATACTAAATCTGTCATCAGCATTCCAATTTTCAGCAAACTAGGCCATCTATATATAAATACCATGTAATGCTCTACCAATGCTCTGTTGTTCACTGTATCTGTGTTTTTAAATCCATCTCTTCCAGACGATAATAATGGATTGGATACAAGATATGGATATTGATTTAACCATATTGAAAAATAGAATTCAGCGAGTCCAAGTTTCGATGCGCTCAAACCTTGAATGCTCAACTGGCTTAAGAAATTTTGCGCTTTATGCTGGGAAATAAAGGCGCCATAACGTAGATCTGCATAGCCAGTATGAACAGAGATTTCTGCATGATTAAAGAATAATAAATTTCATCTATCAATACAATGCAGCGTGCATCCATACATACCTTTGTTGGTAAATCTCCAACTCATGTAATCTATATAATTGACCGGCCTTGTATTGGCAATCAAGTGATCTGGATATCGAAATGAATGAGTGTACAAACTATCCAAGTACGGATTTAGCCATAAATCATCCTGAAAGTAACATTTTCCATAACTTGCGACCGCACAAGCAACAAATTTCCCCATTCCATACATGGAATCATCTGCTTCTATAACTCGGATAGAAATATGGTCGTTGATCGATGTCTTGTTGTGGTATAGTTGCTAAGTTAATTCACTTGAGTAACCATAGTAATATTTATTTAAGCACCTTGTTATTTCTACCTTCAATGGCCTTGATTTGACTTGATTATATATGAGTATTTCCTTGATGAAAGGATATTTGACTAGATGATTGATTGCATGAATAATGCCATCGTCGCTATTATCAACACGATTGACAATTGCTGTGGCTGGTGGATATTGTCTAGGATTTGATTTCGAAAACAATGCTGCTTTGAATATACTAGGTTGACTTAAAACAGGTTCATTTTCCAATGTTTGAATCGACCAAGTCGGGGGATCTATTTCCTTTTGCGAAAATACAATACTTGGTGCATGCGACTCTTTAGCTGTGAGTTTTTTTAACGAGTCGAATTGACTCCATGTTAAAACGATAAGAGTGAAAATAACCACATGTGTGATTAATCTTTTTAATAGTATAGGATTGATCATTTTTGGGATACAAATGTACAGTAGTATATCAAACAGAGAAAAATGAGAAAAACTTTGTACCCACGAACAATAATTGTAAAAACAAGTGCCCAATTGCTAAATTAGGGTCTGATTGGGTTGTGCAGTGCTTCCACTGCCATTTGGAGATTCAATTGGTCATTTTGTGAACTTTTATTTGGTCATTTTTTAAAAGTTTATAAGGGCATTTTATTTTGACACTTTTCAAAGTGATTTACTGAATGATGAATAATGTTTCCAAGATGAACAATTGGTACAGCTTCACTAGCCTCAATTATTCTAGCAGTGAGTTTTACTAAGCTTGGTTCTGGTGAGATTAAATAGATTCTTCAATCTGTTCTTGAAATAAATCATCTTTTATCCTGCTATTCTACGGTCATACACATTTAAACATTTCAAGGTCAAGGTGCCAGCTAGAGCACTTGCCAAAGACGAAAGAGAAGAAAGTAGTAAACCATGGTCCTGATGAACCATGTTTAAACATGCCGAAGCAATCTAGGGATCCGTGTCTATGACACATCGCCAATGATATTTCCAAAGTGTACTGTGAGCAGTTCCAAGAGCCACCAGAACCTCGTCATTGAGCATTGCCAAATCTTGAGATTCCAATGCCTAGTTATTAGTTATGTACAAGCAGATTTTGTCCAGTACAGCCTTTTTTTGTTCACGTGTATTTAGACACTAGGAAAAGTCTTTATACAAACATACGGATAAATCAAATACTAATATTACAGATCTAATAATTTTACACGCCAAAAACTCTAGCTGGACGACGACTCTACCTTGATTTTAGTCATAAAGTTGTGACACTTAAAAACCAAAGCACTCGCAAGGCTATATTTGTTCTTGGCATGAGGCCCTGATCCAATGCTATATTGTCCTCGATCGTTGGCTTTCAATACAACTTGAATCTCGGATTCTGCTTTGGTATACTCTTTATCCAACATTAGCATATTTGCCTTTTCATAGCGACTGAAATAATAAATGTAGTGATCCAGTTCAATCTTGTCTGCATAATCAAAGACAACTTTCAAAGATCTTTCGTGCGTCTGATGCATAGCTTCTGTGCCTGACTTTTGTTGAAATAGCATTCGGATTGTGATCGCTCGCAAATATTCCGCTAAACAGAGATCGTCGTAGTAATAAGTGTTGTGTTTTTCTTTTGTGGCTGCCTCCAGGCGAGTTATTTCGGTGTTGATTCGGTTTAAGCCAGTTTGAAGTACATCTACAGGCATGAAATCGTAGGCGGTGAAAGCATTCAATACCTCAAGATCAGGCAATAAGAGATAGTTTTTTTGGCTGAGGAACTTTCTAGCTTTTCGTGCAACAAATTTCTACAATGTTTACAAAAAATAAGGTTAAATGATACCTTTGTTCTCGGATGATTTGAATATAGAATAATATACTTACCTCCATTGGAATTGATTTACCAGCAATCTTTTGCTTTTCTCCAGTAACTTGATCCATGTGGTCGACGACTTGTTTCATGAAATCGGCTCGCGTTGCATCATCATTTGTTACGCTGGCCAACATGTAGAGGGTGATAGCTTTCAGATAAGTGTAAACTGCCTTGGACCAGTTGCTATCTCGCTGGAGGATTGTGTAAATGTCGTACGCCTTTTGCCAATTCTGCTCCATGATGTATATAAGTCCCAGTTCCCAAAAACACATGTGTTGCAATTGCTTCCAGTCTTTCTGTGTGTCTATGGCAAGTTGATACTGCGCCTCTGCCTGATTCAATAGCTTCTTAGAGCCCATAAGTCGACCGTTAAAGTATAAAAAGAAGACACCGCGGGGATATTTGTCAAGACAAGAGTTCAGGATGGTTTCTGCAAACGGAATATCCACATCAGATAGAGGGATCATTTTTGATAATACAACATGATACACAATCAAGACCATATTGCACATTTGGCTGCGAAGCCCTGTATTGACAACCTTTCCCTGAGGAGCTGTGCCATCGTGATGTTTATCCCACCCACCCACTGACTCCAGTACCTTCAAACCATGAGCTCGGTCAGAAGAAAAGCCGATAAACTCCGCCACCTTCACTACGGAAGCAGGCAGCATGGATAAAATGAGACTAAAACAACCCACACCCAGCGCAACCCCTGACGTAAAATCATTGTCCAATGTATTATGAGATTTGTCGGTTTCATTGACGTGGTTGACATATTTCTCCAGTGTCATATAAGCGTTGTAACTACTGCGGATATTCAAGCTTTCCCGAAGGAAGGACATGACGCTCTCGTCGTGGATGATGCTGAGTAACGCTTTGAGTAAATAGGCTTCGGCATGCACCAATTCCTATAGCCAACAAAGAGTCAGTTTCACTTGCTATTGTTGTATAATATGAATAGCAATCATAAATACCGCATGTCTTTCAACCACAGTCATATTTCTGACATTCTCCAACGTTGTGCCTTTCATCCAACTAGTTACACTGCCGAGCCATCCATTTTCTTTCTTGCGAGAATTGTCTGCAAGCTGAATCGTGTGCTTTAAAGCCTCCAATGTCGTTTTGATGTCATCCTCTTGAAAGGTCATGACGGATTTAAGATATAGTATAAACGAGTATCCCAGAGAATAATACATGGAATCCTTATAATGGGGTTCCAAAATGGCCTCCGCTTCACTGATGTTTGCATTCAAAAAATGGTCTAATGCAATTGCACATTGTCCAGCATCCTCGAACAATTGCTTTTCCGCAAGATTGGAGCCGTCAATTGAAGTTTGCTTGGTAAGCTCGCTGCTGTCATGGGAATAAGGTGGCGAACCTACGGGAGTCACCGGCTCTGATTGTGTCGTAAATGGGCTACCCAGTCTGCTGAGAAATCCTCTCGGCTGAGCCTTGCTATCTGTCTTTTTGTTGAAAGAAAGGTTTTTTATCATTTTTGCGCTCATGGTCAATTTCTCTGTCTGTGAGGAAGCAAAAGAAAAAGATGGGCAAATGTCAGCTTAAATAAAAAAAAAAAAAGAAATGAAAAAAAAAAAAAAAAAAAAGAGAGAAACGCC
This sequence comes from Parasitella parasitica, assembly GCA_025201805.1. Classification (NCBI taxonomy): domain Eukaryota; kingdom Fungi; phylum Mucoromycota; class Mucoromycetes; order Mucorales; family Mucoraceae; genus Parasitella; species Parasitella parasitica. The sequence goes on from MU619317.1 coordinate 100,903, forward strand.
GCTGGACATCCCTATTGTTCAAATCTCTGAAAGGGCAATAGGATCTACCGGTGAAATTGTTTTCCGTGTCTAGTCGTTGGACGCTTTCAACAAAACAATACCTGTAAATGTTTATATTGAAACTGTCAAAACAAGATTGACATCTAGCACCAACAAACAATAAACAAATAGGTCACATCTCTTTTTCAATCACAATCAAAACATTGCCCTGACAGACACGCATAACAGCGTTTACAAAAAAAAATGGTAAAAGTATATTATGATACGACAACATTTGTGCTTTTAAAAACACGTAGAGCATGTAAAGAGTCGTGGCAGATTTTCTGTTTGTTCTTTTTCTTCAGGCTATATCATCTGCTCTGCTCAACAGCTGTTCATTCACCTGCTCCCTTTACTATGATGGAAAATCGTAACCAAGAGGTATAGTAAAACAGAAATTATCCTCTTTATCCTATCGCATTTACCAATACCAAGCCCAAAAAGCGGAAGAACGTTCATCCAAGTGCCATTAGTCCAATACGGTGTGGACATTTCCTAAAGTTCCAACACCCCACATCAGCTGTACCCCCTCAAAAGACTTTTACAGACCAGTAATTTAGGTGATTACAGCCAAGTATGTACCTTTTGTCACCTCCGTATCAGCAGTACTCGCCATATTCGGAATATTCCATGTGTCACAATCATCAACAGCGGCATCCATACGTGAAACATGGCAATTATTACAGTAGTCTTTTCATTTTTGGGGGGGGGGTTTTTGTTAATGAATTCAATGGGCTACCAAACATTAGATCCATACCAAAGCTTTCGTGGCTCGCTAGTAACAACAAGACCCGCTCGATATCGAGCGTGAGTGTTTAAAAGACGCATAAATTCGCTATACTGACCAAGCCCTCATACATATGATATAGCTCATACTCACAGCAGGTAGAGACCAACAGTGCAATTTATTAGTAATTATGGGTATTTTGACTGCACAGCAGTACCCAGAAAAAACAATTGAATTCATTGCAGAAAAGATCCATACCATTGTCGCTTTTCACACAAGAAGAACCACATCTAACACCATGGCATCAGGAAAGAGATTGTTTCGAATAAACCACAGGTATTTAGGGATTACAAAGATGTAGAGAATTTTTATGGCAAAATATAAAAAAACGTAAGATTTTATGATGGCTACACAAACAAGCTTAAAAGTTGTTTATTCTTGTTATCGTAACATAATAATAGACACTTTTATGAAATAAACAAAAAATCCCTTTTTCACTCCTCTTTGCCCTTTGCAAACACCAATACAATGCCCAATTCTGCTTCATTATCTACCTATACTACCATGATGCGAGTCAATTCGAAAGGAAGGCCTTATGCAAAAGTAGCACTATTTACATAAACAAACCTACGTATGTGATATTCATTATATCTATATCTTTTTTTCAAGGATTTGTTTGATCTATATTCAGCATTGCTGATACAGCAACCATTGGCAGATCACCGCTCTTTATTTCGGACGTACCCCTCAACATTTACCACTGACGAAGCTGTCGAAAGTCTCGGACATTTAGAATTCACACATCTCGTATCAGCGCCCAACCCGCTCGATGCCAGCAATCCGATACTCACACGAACGACAACGACGTTCAGCATGTCAAGAGCAATGGCAAAGACGCTCGGTCAGCACTTTATCAATGCACGACTCGCTGAAAATGCTACAGACCCCCAAAACAGGACGATGAAGGATCGCGGCATATGGTCTCCTACGCCAAAAGGCAAATTCATGATCCAGGACTTTAGCCACCGTGCGCGGGTACCTATTAAGCATATGCAGGCACACTTGGCTCGCATTCAAACCTTTTCGATTGTGCAATTCGAACGGCTGCTAGATGACGACCAGATATCATTTTCGCGACAGAATATGATTGATGCTTTCAAGACAATGATGGAGTGGCTGCCAACAGACCACATCATGATTGACGATATCGGCGGTAAATGTGTGAAACTACTGCAAAAGTCTATATATACTAAACTCTCGAACTTGTAGGCGTGAACAATGATAATTTAATCGAGTACAAGGATACATTTTACGGGTATCAATGCTTTGAGTGGATCAGCGAATACACGAGCGTAGTCTCCAACGAAGAATCAGAGATGATTGCTGCTGAATTTGTGCAGTATGGCTGGATGCTGCAGGTCCTTGATAAATCAGACAAGATACTATCCAGAAAAGACGATTCAACACTGTTCAAATACGACCGACGAACTCAGTATTATTTGACGGAAAAGGGAAGACGCACATTAGAAGCAAATCGACTCCTGCATGGCCCGTCTTCTTCTTCCTCCAATACAGCCATCCATACCGTGCCTTCATCTAGATCAAGAACACAGAGCTCAAAAACAACCGCTACAGTTACTAGCAGTGGCAGTAGTAGTAGTAGTATCAAAACAAGCAGTTCATCGCCGTCGCAGCCGCCGCTTAAGCCAATAGCCCTCCATAAATCAAAGAAAGAGGAGTATGCAAGCCGACTACTACCTACAACTGCAATCACTTCGCTAGTCGACTCAACCAGTATAGTGCCCAAAGCTGTCATTACCAAACGGAGGTCGACTATTAGCCAAGCATCCATGTCATTGCCACTATCACCCCCATCCACTGCAGGAGCATCACAAGACATGAGAGAAACTTATTCATCTGAATCCATGCTGCAAATTGAAAGCAACTCGTGTGATTTTGGATTCTCGTCAGCGTCTTCTACTACGTCTTCTGCACCTACTACTATTGCGCCCTCAGCGTCCCTGGATGGCACTGAAAGTGCAAAAGAACAAGAGCGCCAAATTTTGCAAGACAGACTCAACCAGCTCAGAATACAAAATAAAAGCGATCCAGGCGCACCTTTGCAAGAGTCGCTGGAGCACCAGCAGCAGTACCAATATCAGCCCAATTCCCAACATGCTCGATTGGAGAGCATCCTCGAAGACCCACTGATCCGCATGTATTTTCGCCAGTTTCTCAAGTCATGCTTTTGCGAAGAAAACATCAATTTTTGGGTGGATTACAACGCATTGATAAAGAAGTTGGGCTACGTCAGTGAAGATAAAGAAGCCATCAAGCCAGAGGAGCTGCTCTCACTTCCATCTAAACTCTGCGAGTCGTTGCTTGTGCACTGCTGCTCTATCTACACCAACTACTTTTGCCCGGACAACGCTCCGAGTGAGCTGAACATAGACCATGGCCTCCGATACGACATTGTGCAATACATGCAAGCTACTTTTACTAGCATTGCCTATTCTTCGGACGAAGATAGTGGCAACGGAAAGCCCGTGGTGGCTGATGCTTCTAACGTGCCCTTTGGTTCCATCTCGGTGTCTTCTCATGGCATCCTCTCATCCACCACCATGTCTTCTTTTAGAAGAAAGAAAAAGCGATCAAACAGAAATCATGGCCCAGCTACAAGTAGCAGCTGCGCAGACGATTCAATGCTGGTGTCTGTTCGTGAAGGCGTCCAAGACTCGCTGCAAACATGCTTGTACAAGATCTTGCACCTGTATGACCAGGCAAATGATCATATCTGTCGTATCATGGCGCAAGATTCTGTCCCTAGATTTATGAAAACTCAAAAATATATGGATTTGATGGAATCATACTACTTGACGCCAGAAGAAAGAAGAAAGAAGCTGAGTCGCGATGGGGATGTTGACGAGGAAGAGGATGATACGGATGAAGACGAGGATGAGGACGAGGATGGTGACTACTGATGGTACTCATAACCGTATTAAGGCTGTATTTTCATCACAAACATATATATACAAATTATCCCACATATGCATGTTACCTTGTGCTTTTATCTCTTGGCTTACCATGTAATTCGATTTCCAGTCTGCAATCACAATAGATTATAAATGTACAATATATCAGAGGTAGACAGACTATACAGGCCTATTTTCTGCTGTCTCTCGTTTACAAGTATCATGCTACTTGTGACACTGCTTGAAGCAAATTAAGATTGTCTCTCGAGTCAAATTGCCAGAAGGACAAAAAAACCTCAATGTAAAAGAATCAGCAACAAAATATAAACTTCAGCGTTTCTGTACTTGAGAAAAATAATGCAATTTATTTTGTATGATGTTGTCTATTTATGCAATATGATACTATCAATGTTAAGTCATGTAAAGTACACTGTATATAGTTGTTGATTCTTCGTGGATAATTGAAACTCTTGCGTGATGGCATAATGTCAATTGAGGTCATTATCCAGATGTGAATATGCCTAGCAACAGAAACATAATCGATCCTAAAAATCGGAATATTCCCAAACCACAGTTGACCCAAAGCATGACGGACATATAAGTTGTCCCAACTGATGGATTAAATATTGATTCATACTCTGATGCTGTAATGAAAGCTACTAACAAAGCGTTACAGGCAATCCATGCCAACACCAGATGTGTTCTGAAAGAGCGGTAATAGTCGTCTTTTGTTAATGACCCGCCCGAACTCTAATAATAGCTCTGGGTTAATACCTTTCATCCATCATGAATCAGACAAATGCGTTTTTTTTACCATATCCTTGGCAGGCTTCTCATCAAGAGCAAACAGGGCGTCGTCGTATTGACAGTTAATATCGTGCTGATCAGCGGGGAGTTCGATATCTACAGTCTTGACACCTTTTTCTTTTTCAGATACTTTTACCACGCCCAAGTCCTTGGCAACTGAATTATCGCCCTTTGTTCCCCAACTAAAAATGGCCGTTTAGTAAAATATAATACAACATTAAAATAAACTACATACCTCACATCATGCGTATTGCAAAACGCATAGATGTTCAATATGTTAATATAGCCAGGTAAAAGCAGTAGATAAGGTAAAAAGCTTGTAATCATATGGAATGGTTGGCGGTGTAAGCAGCTTGATACTAAATAGATGCCATAGGTCGAGCTGAGAGAAACAACCATATTCCTTAATCCAGGATCGTTCATAGCTATTAGAAAATTGGTTGTTGTATCGTATGTCCACTGATGTCTTTCCGCAGCTAGTTGAATTCCTTTATAAATGAGCCATGATGAACAGAACAGCATGTAGCACATGATGATTGCAAAGCCTACAAGACACGCCATGAAGAGAAATTTAGATCTACAAAAAAGATTAGATATTGGAATACGAGCCTCGCGTTTCCAGACAATACCCTTGTGGACGATTCCCCATCGAACATATAAAAACAACAAAAAGTAAAAATGCATAAGCATATCTGAAAAAATCAAATATCCTGCTTCCCCAGCCATTTCCAAATGGATCTACGTTGGCATCCGAGAGACTCTTGGTAATAAAGTAAAACGCAATGTAAAAGTTGCCCTATTTACATGTTAGAGGATACATATCATTAATAATATTAACATGTAAGCAAACTTACCACTGAAAACCAGCTAAAGACCAAGCTGATTACATTATAAAGGCCCTCAATCATCAGCAGCAACGTTCTGTTAAAGCCGTGGCCACTGCTCCATATTTTTCGGAAATGAATCAAGCCATAAACACCTGCAAAAAACGACCCATTCAACCATCTTCTCCTCTGCGAAATGAATTCTGGTAATTGACTAGGCACATCTGTCTCTCCAAACGCATTATCCACATACTGCAAGAGCCAGCGCTCGTCTTTCTTGGCCACTAATTCAAAGCAAAGGATCCTGTCTTCGGCTAAATACATATTCGCTTCGAATAAGCCAGTGTTATTCATGCTTTGGTTGCTTCCTTGCAAATTGCCATGTAAATCCTCGCCAATAAAGTATTTTTCAAGCGGTCCATGACCATTGACATCATTCTTCAAAGCAGCATAACGATACGCCGAAAATGCACCTGGCAGAACACTGATATAACCAAACACGCTCTCTAAAGGCTTATCGAGAATATTTGACATTTTGTATTCAAAATTCTGCGCAGCCACTAAAGGATTCAGCAATTGACAACAAGCAGTACCCAACATGGCACGGATTTCGCCACAGGCACCACCCACCAGCGGGTTACGATGGAATACTTTCCACAATTGATAAATGCTGCTGTTTCCGGGCCTTGTGCCTACGTCGAGCAATATGCAGACATTAGGCTTAATGATGGGCCCAAATGCGTTGAAAAACCATCGATGCGAATTGATTTTTTTGGCATTCTTTTCTTTTAAGCAAAACATGATTTGAACAGGCACAATGCCCTTGTCAGAGCCCTTGATATTCATATCAGAGTCGATTGATATCTGAGTCGTATACTAGTGAAGATGTCAGCAATTTGCGGCTTTGGATGAAATCAGTATGCATACCTCGTAAATATGTGCCTTGACAGGTTTTTCACCCACTACATTTTTGGCAATTCCGGCCTGATAGACGCCCATCGAAGCCAGTACATGAAGCACCTTTTTATTTACCACTTGTCTACCATCAGCGACAATGCACACAACAATCTTCTTCCAGCCTTCTGGCCCCCACATAGTGCTCTTCTTTAGACTACACATATGCGCAATATTCTTCATCACGCCATGCATTGTACGGGTAAATAAGATTTCGTCTTCATTATACATTGTCATGACTATGAATAGTTCGGTTTCTCTATTATAAATCTTGGGTCGTAATGTATAGCCTTTTGATTCAAACTCATCGGGTTCGCAAGTAGCGGCAGTGTACCTTAGTTGTGAAAATTCATCATGATCATTGAAAGTAAGCGCACCAAATAAGCGATCTGGAATAGGGCAATCAATGACAAGATTGTTGTTTGTCAATTGGATTCTGCGGGTTACTTTTCGTCGAAGTACTCCACTTGTTCGATCTCCAGATGATTTTGGTGCGTCTAAATAGGATTCTGTATCTGTGCGTATAAGTGTCGCTGCGCTGTCTCTATTTTGCTGCGCTACTGGAACTGTTGCCGATTTTTGAGATCGTAATGAAGACAGAGTTTGCTGATTTCTAGCGTAATTTGCTCCTCCCGCTGCAGTTGATGTGGATGGCAGACAATCATCCTGATCTTCGGTATTGGAGGCAAACCAGCTTGAAAACCAACCACCCACACCGGAATTTCCTTGTCTTTTACTAAATGTCATTTTTGTTTGTATATGTTTTTAAAATTAAATAAATAGGTAAAAGGTTAAGAGATGATGGCAATATAAGCTTTATTAAAAGAAATCTTTGCTGAGTTGCACACTGCCTCTATCCAAAAGGGGGAATTGTATTTGTTATGATTTTGCTAAAATAGCTGTAACCATAACATGCTTGACTTTTTAGGCAATTTGATTATTGTTGTAGCGCTTTTGAAAGCGTAGTTGCAACAGTATATAATTCGCTGTTGTCATGGATGCCTTCAAGTCTATTTGAGGTGATCGATTTGACAGCTTCAACTACCTCTGAATTACTATCTTTTCTGGCCAATTCGACCATCTTACAGAGCAACGTACAGGCATTGCATTTGATCTGAACAGGCATATCATTATCCTTAGTGCAAACACTATCCACTAACACTTGTACAAATGATCTTGATTCATCCTCTTTTTGCTCGCCTCCTTCTTCATCTGGTTCACTGGCAATAATAGGCAGAGGTGGATCCGCAATGAAGAGTAACAATGCATTCCTTGTGATTGTAACGTCGCTTGATTCTGAAAGTATTAATATCAATGCCAGGATGCCATCATTCTTTAATACATCGAATTTCGACGTTCTAACAAGCTCGATAATTGGCTCCAAAACATGTGCCTCCATTACTTGCATCCTCAAGTCATTGCTGTCCTTTTGTTTCCAAACTGATTTGACCAAATTAGTCAAAATACGTGTGGCTTCACTTTTCGCTCCAACATCGTCTACTCTTTTCAAAAATCGAGTAACACGGGATAATGTGTTGTTTTCTTGGATAATACGCTTGGAATTTTCATCTAAATTAGCTATTAAACTACCTATCTGATCTTTTTTTTTAAAAAAAACACACTTACAATTGCTTGCGCACAACAATTTGATGATGCCAATGGTAAGGAACTGATTCCTTTTGAGCATGTCTTTAGTTTCATCAATAGTCGGAGATAGAATCTCGAGGCAATTGCCATTTCCAATGATCACCTTGTTAGATGGTGGAAGACACAAGTGCTTTAGACAGCCCAAGATGACATACTGAGACATAGCGTTGTCGGTAGTTTGATAAAGATCCAGCAATAATTTCGATAAATTGTAGTTTTCGACTAGCTCGATGCAATGTTGGTCTGTTCTTGCAAGATTTCCAAGGACATAAATAGCACACTGATGCACAACTTCTGACTTGCTCTTGGCCATGGCCAATAGTTTCGATAAAATACGATCATTTTTATACAATTCCTCCATCTTTGAATCTGTGGATGCTGCAAAGATAGTAATTTTGTTCATGTTTTCGCGAATCTTTTTCAGTTTGTCTTTATCCTGCTTGTCGTCCAGTTCAAATTCAGTATCTTCCAAGAATTCAAGCAAAAAGTCCAATTCTCCACAGTCGATGATTACATTTTGAAGATCATCTATCAACAAGACGTTAGAATTTGAACAATCATAGCACTTTGATAGCGTACCATCATCAATAATAAGTTGAAGTAGTGTATCAGTAAGATTTTCTAACATGTCTAAATTGTCAGTGTATTGGTGAGAATAATGCTTAATCCTGGCAATATAAGCTTTGATGGTGTAGGGTGTAGCGATAATTTTGCGGGCAGATTCTATAGGAGCATTATCTGAGTATCCATTTGATGTATGATAGGATAAATCGCATACCTTCTGCTACAATGTTGTCCAAAACTTTAGCTGCCATGATAATGGATATATCTTCTTCAGGTATGATCAATGCTGTGCGGACGTCTGAGTATCAACTTGATGTATAATAGAGATAATTACAAACCTTCATCATCCACTTTTTCAGGTTTGATCAAATTGACAAGACTTTTGGCAGCCCCAGATTCTGCAATTTCAATTTGAATGGGAGCTTTGCAAAAGTGAGAATACTGGTGGCTAATCCGTAAAAATAAAATAAAAATACTTACCATAATCCATGCTGCTGTTGAGATAAAATCCACAGACTGTGCGAGTCAAGTCTAGCCTTGGGGTTTCAGTCAAATAGCGTGCTACAATAGGAACAATACCAGCATCCTTGACACGTTTCCGATTATTTTCTATTGTTTACCAGTTAGTTCTTATACTAATAAAAATGTAGATCAAATTACCATTATCAAAACATAAATTTCCTAAAACTCGAAGTGCCTGAATTTGAAAATTTAACTGCTTTCCAGATGCCTCATTCAACGACTTTGCCAAGTTTTCAATTATACCGGCATCACCAAGGGGAGATCGTAACGAATCTAATCAGGTGTTAGTTGGTTTCTTTTATCACTCAAAATTTCTCTGTTACCTGTACGTAATGCGTCTGCTAGACCTTTACATGCAAGAGTACCTTTCTCCCAGTTTGAGTTATCTTCGTTCAAAAGGTTCAAAGTATTCACAGCATCCACAATGGGGTGAACTGCAATGGCGGGATCTACAATGATATTACTAGAAATGTATGGCATATTTGTCAATTTTACAATTTACCATTCTTTACAGAATTAAGGGCACTCTTTAAAGTTTCCACCGAGATACTCATCTTTTACCGGCAATTAAAGATAAACAAAGAAAACACGAAAA
>MU619317.1:110778-153257 GCA_025201805.1 Parasitella parasitica
CTCGTTTAATCCTCCATAGGCAGCATATTTGATGTATAATATATTACTACAGCATTCATAATTGAAAGGCATGTGTTTACTCAACATATTGAAATAAATCTCCACATTTTACTTCATCAAGAATGATGTTAAGTATCCTATATTTCAATCAAGACGCAACATCGTTGTTGATTCTTTTAGACTGGACCAAATTACCACACAAACATAACATTCTCTGGACGTATATATATATAAAAAAGGACAAGATGTAGATAAGTTTCCTTACTATTTCTCTCTATCTTAACGCATATACTTTAACTCAAAGATACGAAAGTTCAACATGCGTACCGTTTTTGCTATTTCTTCAGCTATTACTCTTTTTACTGCCTCAGTATTTGCGTCAAAGAATGCCGATTTCAATCCAGTCAACTTTGTCGATGGAGTTGCTGCTGCTCCTGCTTCTCTGACCAATGAATTTGTCACTTTCCGTTGGAAGGGTGAGGAATCCGTTGCCATGGAGACCTTTAATCTTAATGTTGAAAACACTGCTCGCATTCAAGTTACTGATTTCAAGAACCGTGGTGATATGTTTGAAGTCTTTGACAATGGTCAATCTTTGGGTATGACTACCAAGGTGGACACTCTTAAGGATGAAGAGGTCTTTGCTGCTACCCCTGAAGAAGCTCTCAATGATGACCGCTTCAGTAAGGGCATCTTTGACTTGGCTACAGGTGAACACAAAATTACAATCAAAGCAATGGGTCCTTATGAGGCTGGTACTGCTGCTATCCGTGTTTTGGATCAAGCTAATGTTGCCTTCCACAAGAAAGGTAGCCACCATGATGATGACGATGATGACAATGATGATGACAATGGCCATAAGGATGACGACGATGAGGATGACAACGACGATAAGAAGCACGGTCATGGTCATAAGGGTGGCGATCATGACGACGATGATGAAGAAGGAAAGGGAGACTGGCACAAGGATAGCCACCATGACGATGATGAGGGAGGAAAGGGAGACTGGCACAAGGGCGGCGACCATGATGATGAGGAAGGTGGAAAGGGAGACTGGCATAAGGGCGGCGACCATGATGATGAGGAAGGTGGAAAGGGAGACTGGCACAAGGGTGGCGACCATGATGATGAGGAAGGTGGAAAGGGAGACTGGCACAAAGGCGGTGACCATGACGATGAGGAAGGTGGAAAGGGAGACTGGCACAAGGGTAGCGACAAATGGAGTCATAAGCGTCCTACTGATGAAGAATACGATCTCTCTCACACCATCACTCTGACCAAGACCAAGTGGGTTGTCCAAAAGCCTACTCATGTAGGTACCATCGGCATTGTTCCTCTTTAGATCAACCAAAAGAAGTAGGTTCCTCTATGCTGTATCTCATTTCTTATCGTGGCTGATTTCTTTTCTTTTTTGTATAGTTCATCGGAATTCTTGTTCAATAACTTGATAATTTATTATATTATACACACATACCACTTTTTTCTGCCAAAACACCACGTCTTTTCTTTCCTAATAATTTCGATAGTAATTTAGTAAAAATATTCAATATCATTATTTGTCCATGAGAAAGTGGTATTTAAAACCTGTGCCGCCGATGCAATGTATGCTGAAATCTACTATCATTGTAATCAAAGACTACTGAGATCGGATAATGACCACTGAAATAAACTAAGCGGCCCTCTATGCATTCATCCTCTATGCATTCATAACAAGTGGTGATTCAGGATAGAAACTCTTTTTAGTTTCTTGCAGACTATTCCCCCTGGATATCATTTGCAAGTATTGTCTTGAGCCACAGCAAGCTAACGATGGTGGTAGCTGAAAAAACGATACGGTACGGCATTCACTCCAGTGACTAGATATTTTTTCATCCCAAGCACTGCATAGGCAAGGAACGAGCTGAAGAAACTGATCTAATCCTTTCTTTTATCAGAGAAAACCATTCAATAGTGGGTTTCGCTCAAAATTTAAATGGTAGCGTCCTAACCGTACATGAAAGAAAGGTCTTTCTCAACAAATAGCATGCATAGATTGTTCCAGATTCTTCATCGCCATCGGCAACTGTAGACGCAGAAGCCGTTAAACACGACGCAGAACAAGTAGGTTGTTTGATGAATAAAATAACATTAGGGATTTATATTCAAATACGCTTAGATCGCCTCTAGGAATACGGCTGCAGCCATTGCTGCTATTGTGCAAGTCATGGTGCCTGCTCATAATAAAGCAGCACCAATTACGAAGAAAGAGCCACAAGAAGAGCCATTATACGTGAATGCAAAACAGTACCATCGAATTCTTAAGCGTAGAGCTGCACGACTTAAACTGGAAGAACAGTACAAGAATTCCAGAGCCAGAAAACCGTATCTTCACGAAAGTCGCCATAAACATGCTATGAGAAGACCTCGAGGACCCGGTGGTCGATTCCTAAGTAAGTGCATTTGAGTGTTTCGTTGTTGTTAAATCATAAATGACTTACAGTTTTACAAGCTGCTGCTGAAATCGCTGAATTAGAGCAGCAGCAACAGCCGCTGCAAAATAATCATTAAATAACACAAATCAAGCATTACTTTCAAATACTTAGAAATATAAACGTCCTTTTATTTTAGCAAAATTTCCAATGATTTCCACATCCCACACATGTAACAAAAGTCGTCATAGGCTCATCCGCACTTCTCGTTTGCATTTGGAAATAAGTGCACTTTCTACCACCGCATTTACCACATTTAAACATGTCAGTTTCAGCTTGTGCAGATTCAGCGCCTCGTGCTTTAAATAAAGCCTCTTCAGCCAATTTACGATCTCTGGCCTGGGCTTCTTCGGATGCCATGGCATTGACAGTCATTTTGCACAATTTCTCAACTGCTAATTCTCCACTCACAACGCTTTCACGTAATCCAGGATTGCTTTTATTTTTGAGATTAAGCGCCAAGGACCGAACTTTGTTTTTGTACTCTTGATTAATATCGCCAAATTCCAAGTAGATTGTCTTCTCAATGTGGATTGCTCGTTTCAGCAATAAATCCGAGTCTATCAGTCCCAAGTCAATCACTGGATTTTTTTTTTTTTTTTTGTAAAGTTTGCTATAAATTTACCTGCTCCACTGTCAAATCCAATTGCTGCGTACATTAGTTCGATCGTCTTATTGCGAGGCACATTGCCGGTGGATTTGAACGACACTTCGTCTGTTTTTACTGTTCGTGGTGGCCCTTCCATGGAAGGTGTCTTTGGCGAAGAGGCTTGGGAAGAAGAGGGCGAGTTCTTTTTCGTACCAATAGATGTGGACACTTTTGGTAAATTAGAAGGTTTACTGCTGTTTGTGTTGGTTTGTTGAACTACATCGTCCTTCCATTTTTTCACAATTGATTTGGCTTTGATGGCTACTTTAGTGTCTTTATGGCTTCGTAACTTTCCAATCGTCTTGCCAATGTCGGTTTTCTATGCATGTATTAGATTCCTTTTGCCATCGTTGACCCATAAATCGCAGCATTTTTTACCTTTAATAATTCTCCTGTCACTTTAATTTTAGCTAAAGTATCCAGGATTTCTAAACACGTCTACGTACACTCGAATTAATTACAGGAATTGAATTGAATGTGAATATTTGCTTTGTGAATATACCTGAGTATTCTCTCTGTCCAAGGCAGATGTAAGAGATGCTTTGGCCTTGAGGATTTGCTCTTCTGCGCTCATTTTATATAACAAAAACAAAAAATAAAAATAAAAAAAAGTTTCCAAGAGGAAAGAAAGACAGGAAGTCAGTAACTGAGCAATATAAAGCTTGGTGGCTGTGCTCTTGGTCCGACTGCTCATATGGGAATTGAGGAACTTTCAAGCTGCCACCGTGAGCAGCATGTACCGAGCAATATTTGATTGCGAAATTGGCGATTAATACTACCATTTATTTCCGAAAATGCGATAACATACAACTTAATCAAACTCGTCAAATCCATTCTTAAAGGCAATCCCTCCAATAGTAATGCCGATGCCATAAAATACAGTCGAGTACGCTAATCTAGCGATATGATGCTCATAGAGCATTTCAAATATTGACCAAAATATAGCAGCCCCTAAATATCTTTATACCCTCAAATTAACCGCTGCATGAAATCAGATAATCAAGCTGCTTACATCCATGTTAAGATCATGACAGATCGTGTTCCTCCACGAGCCAATGTGTTGATGACAAGAACAGAGAGTAAGAGTAAAACAAGATCTCTAACCATGTTGGCTGTCCTATGTAACCTTGCCTATTTATATTGTCTAAGTACCATTTGCAGATATTTGTAATTTTGCGTGTATGTTTTACATACGTAGATATTGATCACTTTAGGATGGTTTACCCAAGAATTAACGTTATCGTATCTCTCAGCGTCTAAACTGTGAACGGCTCCCTCTCGGCTATGACGAAGACTTGCGTTACGATACATATTTCCATCACCAAATATATGCTGAGCAAATAAAAAGAACCCCCAATACATGCACAAGATGAAAAATGCTGTCCAGTATCCCTTGACAAACTTGTTGACGAGGAACTCTCCAAAATAGTCGTATTCATCTTGGAAATCGAAAAAGAAATGTCGATTTGTAGCGTCAATGTTTCTGCTCATTTTGTATACTGATGTTGCTGTGAGGTATAAATGAATTCAGCCGTTAAGTTTATGGTGTATGATTTAATACTTATCAAAGATAAGAGCAAGACGTACTGTTGTAAGACAAGGAAAAGGAAAAGGTCATTTTATTATTCAGTACAGTTTGTAATCTTCTCTAAACCATCCACCATGGTATCTTACATGTCATTCATTTCATTATGCAACCATTGGCATCACGTTTGCTGGATAAATATTCGGCATTATCAAATGTATCTGTCGAGATATGATATAAATCATTACGAGCTGAAGAAAATTTGTGTACTCGATTTGTGTTTAGTATTTATTACTCCATCATATACCTTATTCATCAAGATATAGAATCATTAGCTACAAGCATTAAGCTTGATGATAGTCTCCCTGAAATGCACCCTCATCAGCAATGACACTGAAACAAAAGGTCAATCAAAAAAGCAGCATCAGAATTGATGAAAAAAACAATCCACCAAAGAATTGTCTCGCTTAACTGCTGAATATATATATATATATATATATATATATATATATATATATAGAGAATATATATTTATATATAAAAGTGATAGACGAGATACAATCATAGGTAGTTCTTCAGCATTGGCTCTAAATATATGAATACAAGAAGAGAACCCGAATTTATTCCATACTTGATATTTCATGATACCGCTATTGCCACGCACTCCAAATTCATGAAATGTAAAGCATCCATTATGAGGCATTTTAACATGCTGCTTACTTGTCATAGATACATTCGTATCCATTTCAATATAAAACTTTTTTATTAAATTTATCAAGGATATCATAAAAACTTCATTAGCAGTTGAAACAGCAACTTGATTATACAACATTTATGACAAGACGAATTGTTCAATTCATGAGTAAAAAATATTTTTTAGGTTAAGGTTGGAATACCATGTGAAATTACTGCTAGTAATTGTTGAATGAGATGTAAACAATCAGGAAACAACTTGAGTATGTTTCGGCTGCGCTATGTTTGTTTTCATCATCTCTCAGATAGATCAGTGCAAACACTATTGCTATAAACTCTGGTATTTCGATGATTGGAGCTACTTGAAACGCTAAAAAAAATATTCTGCTATCTTCAATCTTTTGCACCTTTTGAAGCATTGCTCCTAAAAACCCACCGCTCAGTTTAATCTCCGGTTTTTGCTTCTGTTTTTTTTTGGGTTTTTTCATTAGATTTGATCAACGAAGGAAGGAGTTGGGAGGGTTTTCATCAATATCTCTATAACTACTATACTGATGTAAAATATGAGAGTAAAAGCGTTTATACATTATTTAATTCCCTATCTAATGGTGTAATTTTAAAATATTTTATTAACTATAAATCTCGAGTAATCTACGACTGAAGAGAAATACGCTTTTCAACTAAAAGTCTATATTTTGCATAGGTATTACCAAAAATGGTAATCAAGTATCAAAATTGGAGTAAAATAGAAGGTTTTTGTTTAATACATGCCTTTAACAGAAGCTGTATTTTCATGGCCAAATTCAAGAAATCGTTTTTTCCATCCAATTCATGAGGGGTCCCTCATGAAAAACCGTCGAAAATTGATGATTTTTTTATCATCTATTTTTTTGGTGAAAAAGCATCAGATAATAAATACGACTTCCAGGAAATCATTTAGCGTTATTCTGGGCACTTGAGTCGGTCAAAAAGAGCGTAAATTCAAGTAAATTTGTATAAATTGATGATTAATACAACGATGCTTTGTAGTTAAATAAGCTATAGTTTCAAGATTAACCACCGGTTACAAGCATAGAGGCTATGATGAATTCGTACACAAGCATCAGGTATTTTTTGGCGTCGTAATCAAATAAGATAACGTTCTTTATTTGATATGCACTAGCAAGCATATCAAGCTAGTGCTTATGAAGAATCGCTGATTATGAAGGCTGGTGTTATGTACGTAAAACAAATAGTTTATTGGAAATACCAAAACAAGCTTTTCAAATATGCACATTAATCTTCAAAGGCCCACGTTATGTTGATTCGACCCGTGTCATGGTGTGCTATTTTTCCAAAAGCTTCGACGCTTAAATCAACGTCGCCTTTTACACAAGGAGGACAAGTATCAACAATTTTCACGCGGACACTAGCACCGTTTGCTTTGTCTGTATTGTTTGATTAGTAAATGTGTTGTTCCATCAAGCAATTTAGATAAGCAACTCACTTGTGACCTTGATTCTTTTGTTACAAAGGGGGTTTGTATTTGGATTCTTTGCAGGGTATGGCCATTTTTCTTGCATTTGGACTATATTCTATTAATCAAGTAGTTAATAAGCAACGTTTTCTCTCAAGCTGACAAGCAAAATGAGTATTACCAATGCAGCAACCATTTCGTAGTCCTGGTATAATTTACCGCAAGAACCAGCACCCACATTAGGGCTGAAGAAGGTACCTTCTCCACGAAAGGTTTTTGAAGAGCCATGAGAAGTCGTATTTCTCGATTTGGAAGATTTTGATGTGGCTTTTTTGCTGCTCTTTTCAGTTTTTGAATGGCCATCCAGGGCCAATTGGTTAGATGCAACTACCAAGCGATTGATTGAAACTGTAGCCTCACCAGGAGAAAGTGGAACAGATTGAGCGCCATCGAAAAGGAGTGATGCTGAGATGACAACAGTTAATATTACAAGATTAGAGAGAGTAAAGCGCATTTTTTCTTTAATATATATATATATATATCAATTGGGTATATGAAATGTTGACTAAATACAAGCAGAAAAGGATGAAGAGTTATTCAAAAGAGAGTCTTCTTTATATAATCCGCTAATTGGTTGTTGTAACACAAATTTAGAGCTTTTCAATCCTCCATTATGCGACATCGACAGCAAACAGCTGCCTGAAGATCATAGGTGGTTCTATTGTTCGCCAGGGTCAGGAGGTACTATGAAAATTCAGAGAAACAATCTGGCAAATGAATGGTGTCTTATTGTGTAAACCGTTACAATAAAGACGTGCTATGTGCAAACAATAAGCAAGCAAGTCCGGATTTGTCCCTCTTTCCCCACCACCACCATCCCCCCCCCCGAAATCCTGATTTCTTTAGATTAATATTTAATAATTGATTAAGACACATATAATAATATCTGCTTATGTGTCCATATGCAACATGTACAACGTGCCTTATTCATCCCGCTCAGCTTCAAATAAGCGCCTCTTGGTATAATGTTAATCATCGATGTTTAAGCTGGATTATCCACGAAATCTGACAGCTGATATACAGCCTTTGCTGGTATTGTGTAGACAATGGGTTCAACATTATGCTACGCTAAAGAATGCGAAATTAACATTTCTTTTATTCCTGATCTATATTGTCTTTGATGCACTTTTCCAAAGGTGTAGAATCAGTAGGAAATGGCCTTTTACCTAATAGAGTTTCCATATCTAATATACATGCATACGATACATATGATGTCTGTTAGTGCAATCAAGGGGTTGTAATCAGCTTTTTAATTACATTACCTTGCCTGGTAAGCACCTCCTTTGCCAGCAGTAGTTGAGCAACCTTCTCAATCTCGTCTTTCTTGGATGTCAACAATTTCGTGGTCCTATCCAGTGCTTGAGATACCATTTTTCTGGCTTCATCGTCAATAAGAGAGCCTGTTTTCTCGGAATAGGGCTTTTGGAAATGAGGTTCACTATCATCTTGCTGGTAGGACATTGGACCAAGCTCATTGTTCATGCCAAATACGGCGACTTGGGAGTATGCCATCTGGGTCACTTTTTTCAAGTCATCTTGAGCCCCTGTTGTGATGGATTCGAAGAACAAGGTTTCTGACACCCGTCCTCCCAAAGCAACACACATTCTATCCAGCAGCTGTAGTTTAGAGTAGAGGTACTGGTCCTTGGGCAGATACTGAGCATAGCCCAAGCTAGAATTAGAACGGGGTATCACACTGACTTTCAGCAGGGGATCGGCATACTTTAGGAACCAGCCAGCGACTGCGTGCCCTGCCTCATGGTAAGCTACGGTCTTTTTTTCTTCAGGAGAAAGAACGCGCGATTTCTTCTCTATGCCTGCAATGACTCTCTCGATGGAGGCCTCAAAGTCAACCTCTGACACTTGATCTTTACCGCTGCGTGCTGCTAACAGCGCCGCTTCATTGCACACGTTGTGGATGTCTGCTCCTGCAAATCCTGGTGTAAAAGATGCTAATTTCTTTGCTAGCGAGGGGATATTTAATGTGCCGTCCACCTTTAACGGCTTCAAATGAACCTTGAATATTTCAGCTCTGCCGTCAATGTCAGGTTTATCAATGACAACATGGCGGTCGAAACGTCCAGGTCGAAGCAATGCCGGATCCAGCACGTCGGGCCGATTAGTGCCTGCAAGCACCACAACATGGTCGTGAGAGTTGAACCCGTCCATTTCGACCAAGAGCTGGTTCAGTGTGCTTTCTCTTTCGTCATTGCCGCCGCCGCCCATCTGGCCTCCTTTTCCTCTTGCTTTTCCAATAGCATCGATTTCGTCAATGAAAATGATGCAAGGTGCATTCTTCTTTGCTGTGGCAAACAGATCTCGCACTCTGGAAGAGCCCACACCAACAAACATCTCTATAAACTCTGAGCCAGATACGCTCAGAAAAGGCACGCCAGCCTCGCCAGCAGTAGCCTTTGCTAAAAGGGTTTTGCCTGTGCCAGGAGGACCAGATAATATAGCACCCTTGGGGATAGTAGCGCCCAGTCTTTCAAAGCGCTTGGGATCTTTTAGAAACTTTACAAACTCCATAATTTCCTCTTTGGCCTCGTCTGCACCAGCAACGTCTTTGAACTTGACATTGACATCAGTTTCCTTGTCAAAGAGTTTGGCTTTGCTCTTGCCAATGCCGAATATGCCACCTGATTGGCCTAAGCTGCCTGCTCCTGAAGCACGGCGACCCATATAGACAAAAAAGCCAATGAGTAGCAGCGTAGGCACAAACTGAGTCAACGTACTAGCAACATTGCCGGTCGTATGATATGAGATGGGGATACGCTCATTTTCTGGTATACCCAGCTTGTCTTGGCAGCTCTCCATCTGGTTTTCGAAACGGTCCACTGATCCAATGCTAAAATAGAAGATGGCATTGTGGTTTTCCGCGAGGTAGGATTTCGACTCTGGCCTCAGTACCACTTGGACGTAGCTCTTGTTCATCACATTCAGCTCTTTGACAAGCCCTTTTTCGAGCAAGCTTGTTTTAAAGTCTTGAAATGTCACTTCTCTAAAGCCTCCGTTGCTGTTACTGATGCCCAATATAGACCAAAGCAGGATAGACACCGCAAGGATAGGCCCCAATACGACATATCCGTTATTTTTTTTGGGGTTTGATGGTCTACCATCATCCTGTTTGCCTTGTTTGCCTTGTTTGCCTTGTTTGTCCTGTTTGTCCTGTTTGGGCTGATTTGGCCGAGATCCGCTGCGTTTATTATCAAAGAAACTCTCGAATCCTTTGGGTGTGTTGCTGGGATGCCTATTTTTGGCTGCACTGTCGTTTGACATTACAAAATGTCTGATGCGACGTTGGCTGGAAATGAGCAGCCCACAGAGATTTAGGCATGGAGTGCTCTTTAGGGCACTGTTTTTCGATGTAGCAAATCGGTTCAGCATTGGGCTATGAACAAGTAAGGAAAATAAAAGTGTCAAATATTGGCTACACTGTTGATGATATTATTACTTGGCTCTGCTGTCGGGGTGAATGCGCCTCGATAAAGATTGCAACCAGCGACTTTTGAGAAGGTTTGTTTTTCTTTTGTCTCCAACAAACAAACAAGCCCATGCTTTTGCTACTATCTAGTTTTAGCTGTACGCTATTCTTGTATTTTTTGATACAGAGTATCGTTCAAATCAACCAACTGTCGAGCAAGCTACATGCGTCTGTTACACCACTGGCAAGAATGTCAGATTGCAGACTGGAGGCTGTGAATATTGTTTGCAGTAGATGGACATGGATGCCAGTTTTCATCAGAGTATACCTCATTGGTATATTCGAGACCATCTACATTGCACTGTGCAGGCGTGGGCTATTTAAAAGCTCGTCTACTCAGCAGTTATGCGAACAGCAAGTTGACGCGTTGGTTCAATCGTACAAAGGCACCAAGACAAAGACAGCTGTGGTCACGGGAGGAGACTCTGGCATCGGATTGGAGATATGCAACGGTCTGCTTGCAGCCGGCTTCGATGTCATTATAGGTAACATGAGCTAATACAGCATGGTGTCTTTATCTGATAAAAACGAATGAATCAGGCATTCGTTCGGCGGATACTAGTTTTAGAGCTGTGGATGCATTAAAAGAGCAGACTGGATCGGATAAAGTATCATGCATCCAGCTCGATCTGACTTTGTTTGAATCAGTCAGAACCTTTGCAGCAGAAATCAAACGGAGGATCCCCCAGAAAGAGATACATCTGCTCATCAGTAAGAATTGATGCGTAGCTGTCCTTTTTATACAAGGCAACCTGACTCGTCTGGTTAGATAATGCTGGTGTCATGAACATCCCTTGCAAGCTGACGGCAGACGGATACGAGACGCAGTGTCAGACAGTAAGTGGTCCTCAAGAAATGCTAATATTGCAGCCTTAAACAGCCGTTGGAATAGAACTTTTTATCGCCTGTTTTGCTTGCACAGTTACTGCTGCCATGGATGAACCCTCAATCTGGAAAAATTCTGTTTGCGTCCAGCTCTACGCTGTATGCTATCAATGATCTCAACACTGACTTTTCGTCTCATACATATGGCTTGGACGGGTTGCAGCATTACGCTTACAGTAAGGCATGTGTTGCTCACATTGTCTCTCGGCTGGCCAAATCAACCCGAGTAAAAGTATACGGTAGATGATATCTGTCAAGTCTACAGAAAACATTTGATTAACATCTGAAACACAGCATATCATCCAGGCACAGTGCGTACCAGATTATTTGCTCATACAGCAGTGTTCAATCTACCATTAGTGTCAAAATTGTTTGATTTCATCATGCTAACGCCAAAAGAAGGGAGCCTCACCCCGCTACGCTTGTGTTTGAAAGCGGACGTAGGAGAAAGCGGCACTTATTGGGCCAACGAACGCAGCCAAACTGTTCCTGATGTCTTGATCAACGGAAAAGCCAATAATGTGGATGCCTTGTGGAAGGACACTTTGTCCAAGTGCGGACTTTAGCGTGTGTGCTAATTAAATGATTAGGAAATGGACATGCTTTCATGAGGTCACTGCTCATCAAATCTTGATGAGCAAGTCTAATTGTATGTATATATTCGAAAAGCATTATAAAAAAAACCCCCCTCCTATAAGTTTTTTCAAGTATTCACTGCGGTAAACACCCCCCCCACCTTTTTCACTACATATTATTACTACTACTACTACTATTTGATGATTGGAGCTTTTCTATTGCATCAGTATCACTGATACTGGCATTTAGAGGCATCCGACTAGAGCAATCATTTACAACATCCAGCTGGTTGGTGGGCCTGGCTTGTTCTTCCGCCATGCCTCTTGGACAATAGCGATTCCGGGCATTATTAATAGCATTCATCACTTCATCTTGAATTTTTCGATCTCTTTGACGGCGACGAATCAGCATGAATGCTCCGATAGATACACCTAAAAGACACACGACTGGGAGGGCAATGGCTAATGCAAATGCCCAACCTGGCAATCTCGACGACGCTTGAGTTTCATCTTCATAAGGAGTGCTTTCGCCACTTCCCGTTGTATAAAAGGGATCCTCGGCATGGAACATGATCTGATATGCCAAAATGTTTTGGTATGGAGCGTTATAATCGAGTGCTACTTCAGTTTGGGACCAGTCTAATCGAACATCTGCAAACGAGTCATTTTTAGCAGGACCTCCTACCAGTGCTATATGATTTCTATCAAGTAAATAAAGCGGTGTTGGTTGTATACTGCAGTCATACATACCTCCATAGATTGTGTGAGCACGCGAGAGATCTTGGGGGTTCTTCAAGGCTTCCTTCAAAGAAGTAAATCCGCTCGCGGGTGCCGAGTGGGGGTATTTCGGTGAGTTTGACCTTTCGCCTACAACATAGTTTTGATTCAGAGGATTCTTTCCAAATATGTAGTCAATCTGGCTGTTTGCAAAGTCTGTATATGAACCACTTGCTTGAATTAAAACACCCTGTGTCCATGTTCACAGCGCTATGATCCTACCTTCGTATGCTTGAGCTTTTACAAGCATTGTGTCTTTTCCGCTCGGGCTTTGTTC
This sequence comes from Parasitella parasitica, assembly GCA_025201805.1. NCBI lineage: Eukaryota > Fungi > Mucoromycota > Mucoromycetes > Mucorales > Mucoraceae > Parasitella > Parasitella parasitica. Next base: position 123,628 of record MU619317.1, read on the forward strand.
TGCCAAAGGTCGAAGTATCTTGGCCGCATAAGTTAAAAGCAAGAAACTTGTGCTCATTGCAATTGAATTGCTATTCTCCGTACTATGTACATCAAAGTGTATCAGCTGCGTAGACTATATAACCATGTAGGTTTTACCTGTATGCATCCCAGAATAATAAACCGCCACCAGTTTTATTTACAGACCTGCCGCTGACAATGCCATCTAGATACATTTCTGCCTCTGCACGAGTAAGAGATGCTTCATCTTGGTCATGATAGTCTGGCGCCACTTCTGCTAGCATCAAGTACAGTGCTCCCCACTGCATATAGAGTCAATACCCATTCACATATATATATATATATATATATATATATACATATGTATATAATCAGTTGCGAACCTTATTATCCCAATCCAAGGGCTCTGTGTGGTTATTCAACCCTTTTGTTTCTCTATACATATCCATCGTTTCATCGAGGTACGATTTCTGTTTTGTAGCTTTGTAAAGCACAATGCCTGCTAATAGAAGTTCGTCCACGTACCCTGATTATGCAAAATTAGACTTACAGTCATTCAGTGCCTTCAGGAGTGGCGCATACCTGAGCTACTATAAACGTGCTTCATAGTAGGTACAGACTTGTGATATCTCGAGTATGGTAGTATAGTACGAGCTGACGAGTAGAGTTGAGTGGCGTGTTCAAGCAGTGTGTCTGCATACTTTCTGTCGTCTTCATTTTCGTTTGTTACGTCTACCAAGTTGTTAAAAAACGCGGAAGCACTAGCAAATGCAGTCGCTGCAAAGGGGTCGTATGTTAATTAAACGCAATAGTCGTGTGCCTATCAAAAGGTCAATGTACCTGCCATGGCAGCTGCATCTGTGCCAAAGTCAGTTTCGTTGATTTGATAGCTGGGCCGAGGATCTTGTATTTCGGAATCAGGACCTGTATAAAAGTCATGCACACGGGCAAGGTATGAGCACAGTATGCCATTACTTTTCGTCGCCTTGAAAATTACCAAAAGAATCATTATCAATTTCAACATCACCAATCTACATTATCAAGTGTTTAGGTCTCTCATTTTTGACAGCTGTCGCATGCTTTTATGTACCTGAACGAACAACGTGGATGGCGAAGGATGGGCTTTTATCAGCCAATCTGTAGCCTAGATAGTGGTTCTGGTGAGCGACAAGTATCAATTGAGTTTATTACGCACACATGGGTAAATATATTTACCCATTTCACTTGACTTCGTAGATACTTTGTTTGATTTGCTAATTGATAGCCCTGAATGTAGTCTGTGCCTACAAAAGCGATAGTTGGCGCCAAGTTAATATGACTTTATAGTTGCACATATACACCTACCTCCCCAGCATAGCATAAATGTCGTGTAACTGAGAGGAAATGTGAACTAAATGCATGGTTCACTTAGTGGCTTTCATCTAAGGCTTTTTGGCATAGTTTATACCTTCAAGTAATCACCGGCATCATAGTATCCCTACATATTATAATTTGAAATTAAAAAAAAAAAAAACACAGGGGGAGGATTGCGCAGTGTGATGAAAACTTACACCAGAGAGATCAATATCCACATCAGATCCGTCTGACAAAGCAGAGTCGTGCCTCCTACAAGTTCATAGTGACAAGTGTCAGCTCTACATTACATGATCTGTAGTTTTTATGTATACTTGCCAGGACACTCTATTGTCATCAGGCAGTTTTCCTGATCGCTGCGCTTCGAAAAACAAAATAGAGTGGTTTAAAAGTTTCACATATTCAGGACTAGGGTTTTGTACAGTAGGAGGAAGGATCGTAGATGAACGTTTACCAATGGCTGCCGCATGAATGATAGCAGCTGATGGATAAATCATGACGGTGAGAGCTGAAACAAGCGACCTTATCTTCATGGCAATGGTTAGCTATGAATTCAACAAATTGCGAAATAGTAAGAAAAAGTTGAGAGTGGAAAGAAAGAGCAGTTAAAGCCATTTTAAAGTGTCAAGTTATGTAAATAATAGCAGCATTTCGTAGGGGGATCACATTCATCAAAGTTAATGCATTGACCATGCATGCATATAGCAAGCAATGTATATTATGCGACATTTCCAAAATTTACCAAGTTGAGAGTGGAAGCATTGTTCACTTTTCCAGTGCCTCTTTGAACTAGCCGTTGTAGTCAAAGTAGATGTTTATTGCTGCAGATTTGACGACTTGTACAGTCTTTACTAGTTTGAGACTCATATAGTAGAATATCTAGCTCGGAATGGCCCCAAGAACTGCGTTGCAGTCAGTCATTTCTCAAGTCTAATCATATCGTTTAGTTGAAGGCCAAGCGAAAGAAATCATATCCGACAACTGTCTTTATTAAACGCAAAAATATGATATATTTATTGATATAGTCCAATAGGCGGCGGCTTTGTCTGTCCTTTATGGAGGTTAGCATACGTCTTGGAACGCATGCATAAATCAATGGCTATTTGACGCAAATACATATTTTATCAAAAATACAATGAAGGGTGCTCTATTTTCCTTACTTTAGTGTATAAAAAGCGTAGTACGGAATCCTCACTCTCCTTTCATGCTACAAGCCTTGGGATAAATCACAGAAATGGTACCAGTTCGTTTAGCACACTGGTTCCTCAATGCCAGGCCAGTCTATTGGATTATGCAACGGGCTGTTCCAAGAGACAAACACACGGAGATGTAAATAAAAAAAGTCGTATAAAAGTGGTTTCAGAAATGTTGTTCTTTTTTCTCGCCTCGGTCGTAAAAAGAACAAGACTTTATACACTATGTCGTATATGACCAAAGATCAGCTTGGTAAGATGAATGCTCTCGATTTTTTCTGTTTTTTTTTCTCTTTTTTTTTCTTTTTTTTTTTGCCCTGTCCAGCTAAACATTAAGTCGTTGTATCATGGCAGAGAACTATCTCAGCGGACTGCCAGCTAGCAACAGCAAGAAGGCAGGCCAAAATGATTACAACACGATTCGCAATGAGCTAGTGTATCCCATGAAGAAGCTATCTGTTCAACAAGTAGAGGAAGAAGAAAGCAAGCAGCAGCAGCAGGTCGAACAGGAAGCTTACGAGACTATACAGGACAGAATGAAGCGTTTGCGCAATGCAACAGGCACTGTATTGGATTCAACTCACGCAAGAACGCCTGCGTTTCCAGAGACCCCAAAGCCGACTGCGCCTTTGACAAAACCGGTTTTCAATGCTGAATCTCGGACAGATGCTTTTGAAGCCTCGTTGACTCCGCCGAGATTGCGTTCCTATAGACCTCCAGTTCAGCCCAAACCGAAACCATCGCCTCCGCTACCTCCTCCATTGCCAACGGCATCGCCTCCACCAGCTCTTCCCAATAGCCCAAGACCGCCCAAGCCAACCCAGGAAAAGGTAAGCACTCTGAATCCCATATACGCTGGACTCGACTGTCCAAAATGCCACGCCCCCATCGAAGGCTCCGTAGTATCTGCTCTCGATCAAATATGGCATGCGCACTGCTTTACTTGTTCTGCTTGCCTCAAGCCATTGGAGAACCAGCAGTTTTTTGAAAAAAACGGCCAGCCCTACTGTAAAAAGGATTACCAAAACCTATTCAGTCTGCATTGCGATTTCTGCCATGAACCTATTGAGCAGGTACAGTAAATGTCGTGAACGTATTTTAGTTAGGGAAAAAAAAGGGAGGGTAGGGGGAGGGCGATTTGCTAATACTGCAATTCTCACCACTACTATACAGCAAGCCATCAGTGCACTGGGTAAGCATTATCATGAAGGCCATTTTTGCTGTGTGGCATGCAAAAAGCCGTTTGGAGACCACAGCGCTTTCGTGGTGCATGAGGATAAACCATATTGCCAAGAGGATTATACGAAAATGTGCGGAAAGAAGTGCAGTGGATGTGGGGAGTATATCACTGGCGAATACATCAATGCTCTGACCCAGGAGTGGCATAAATCGTGCTTTGTCTGTACGGTAAGTGGGAGAGGGAGGGGGGGGGAGGAAGGGTATTGCCGACATGCATTAAAAGTGTATTCTTATTGTGTTGCGCTAGGATTGCAAAATGCCTTTTACTGGCGGGTCGTTTTTGGTCCGTGATAATATGCCATATTGCGAGCAGCACTATCACCATCCATTGACAAACAAACCACCTCCACCTACAGCAGCAGCGGCGCCAGTAAATCAGCAACTACAAAAGGGAGGCTCACTAAAGCCGAAACCAGCCATCGGCAAAAAGCCGGATTTTCCATCTCAACTGCCTCCAAAGATAGAAGCGCCCAAAAGAACAGAGGTTCTGCCAAACGCAAATACTAGCGCAACCAAACCGTCAGCAAAGGTCTGTCACCGATGCAAGCAAGTCATAGATGGACCCTCAGCTAGTGCTCTTGGCCATGATTACCATATACACCATTTTCAATGTATAGAATGCAATCGAACGTTGTCATCTCGTGTACCAGGTATGTTTATATGTGATATATATGTGATATATATATATATAAAAAAGACATTTTTCATTAACAAACCCAATGAATAGGTATGTGGCAAAGGGATGAGAATGGCGAGTTAGTCTGTAAAATGTGTGCCTTTAAACAACAATAAAGCCCTTTTTTGCTATATAAGGTCAGTCCAAACTAGCATACATGGCATCAATTTGCTTGGCATAGTATTGCTTTGCTTGGTGGCGTTTAACTTTGAGCGTGGGGGTTAAAAGGCCCTTTTCAACAGTGAATGGACTCGATTCCAAGTAAATCGCTTTTGGGATTTCAAACCCACAGAGACCATGGCTCTCTTGCGCCATCTGGCGAAGCACAGCGGTTTTGACTCTTTCGTTTTGACAGAGGCTTTCAACATTGCGTAAATCATTTTCACAAACGATGCTCTTTGCAATGCTGCTCAGCTCAGCAGAGTCAGGAACCACCACAGCTACTAGCGCACTTTGTAGCGGATCACCATCAATAAAGATTTGTGTAATCATTGGGTTCTTGACATAGACATTTTCAATCTTTTCAGGTGCAATGTACTCGCCTTGTGCTAGCTTAAAAATGTTCTTCTTGCGATCAACGACTGCCACGCTCCCCTCTTGATCAATAGTTCCAATGTCGCCCGAATGATACCAGCCGTCTGAATCCAACACTTGGTTTGTCTGTGCCTGGTCCTTGTAATAGCCTTTGAAAATATTGGGTCCTCGCATGCAAATTTCCCCTTTAGGTGGGTTGCTATCTGTGAAGCAATCCATTTCAGGGACATCTACCAATTTGATTTCATTGCAGGTGTACGGGCCTCCAACACTCCCAGCGTTGTTATCTCCCGTGCGCTGAAGACACGAAGCCGCTGTTGTCTCAGTAGCACCATAGCCTTCGCGGATATCGCAGCAAAGAACAACACGCAAGAATTGGAGTACATCGGGGCTGAGAGGAGCAGCGCCAGAGCCAATGATCCTCACATCGCCGCCGAGCACTTGCTTCATCTTGTTGAATAACAGACGATCCCAAATAGCGTGAAAACAGCCATCACCATTAGCCAAGTGTCTTAATTTCGATGCTACAGCCATACGAGATAACGAACCCGTTATTCCCTCGGCAAAAATGGTAGCTTGCGCTAGTTTACTGTAAATGCGGTTCAGCAGCCTTGGCACAGCAACAAACATGGTAGGATGGATTGCTTGACAATCACCCAAGAGATCCTCAATACCACCCGACAGATACGCGAGCTTACCGCCGCTTGCCAATATGGTCAGGTCATAGACACGGCCAAAGCAATGTGCTAGTGGTAAATAAGAGACACCGACTTCGTTTACATTTGTTTCAAACAGGGTTACCGTTGCGGTCACTGCAGACACAAAATTTGCAAAAGTCAACATGACGCCCTATATCGCTGTTGGTGACTTGAACGAATGATCGTTGTCTAGTCTAGTCTAGTCTAGTCTAGTCTAGTCTAGTGGTATACTATGTACCTTTGGTGTGCCAGTTGTTCCGCTTGTATACATGATGCAGGCTAAATCATCAGGCGAAGGATAGCGATGCTCTTTAGGATATCGAATACCCATTGCCTCCACTTGCTCAAAGTCCAACAATGTAACATTCTTTTCATCTGCCCAAGCTTGAATAATCTCACCTTTGGGTACACCATCAGGCAGCTTTTCCAGTGGGTCCATGACAACCGTGTCCATCGAAATGATGACAGATAAGCTAGGTATGTTTTCTTTTATTTTTAGCAGCTGCGCCAGATATTTGGAGGAGCAAACGAGGATTTCCAACTCTGCATGATTGATAATGTATTGCACGGTTTCTGAGCCCAGGGTTTCGTATAGTGCAACGCTGCAGAGTCCCTGTGAAGCACATGCTAAGTCAGTGATTGTCCATTCAGGCCTATTGGCAGACCAGATACCAATCTTGGTTGCGTTTTTTGTGTGCGTCTGGATGATGTGCATCAACCCAGACCCAAAATGGTCAATGCGGTTTGATACTTGAGTGTATGTCTGCCAAACAACATGATCCCTTTGACCCAGTTCAATATTGTACGGACGTCTACCGAGACATTCTCTATAAGGGGACAATCCGAGTCCTCTTGCAAACAAATCATACGTGGTCTTGACCTTTTCTGGCTCAAGTGAGTAAAGGATTTCGGGTATCTCACCATTGCGATAAATAGCTAGAATAATAATAATAATAATAATAATAATAATTTAGCATCTGCTACATATAATTATCTGGAATATTGCATAATTCTGTTGCATGTACCTGATGAACCAGGCTGTGCAGTATTCTCTAATTTTGTGGTCTGTAATTTTATTGACATGATAGAATAAACGCATAAGCAGTTTCCATATAGTGAGGTGATTTTATTCAATAAAAGAGCACACAGAAATTGGGGATTGTTTCAAAATGATCAAAATGTAAGCTACTCAAACCCCCAATTTCTGGTTATTTTCTACATTCAAGCCTTTCTTTATTCAACAAGGCTCAAGACTTTTAAACCGTTTTTTTTATTTATTTATTGCGTATATGTACCAATGTTATTTGCAGCACTGCGAGAAAGAGAGAGAGAGAGGGGGGGGGGGAATAAATCATAAATGTCAGTTTTTTTTCTTTTCTGTAATTGTATATACTAATGGGTGTTTTTTCTGCGGATTACTGAAACTCAGGCTTCAATTCAAGATCACCTGAACGGTTCCTTTTAGCTACTCTCCTCAACAAGGTCGTAATGATTTCACGATTGCGATCGTCTTTCTTGATGCGTTTACGGAGGCTCAACAAAAACTCTTTGGTTGTCATGACCTTGCCACGCAAAGTATCAACTACCTCTTGCTCTGTGATCAGGTCTTCATCTGATCCGCTAGTCTTTTGATGCTTATTGTCTCCGCCACTTGCATCCTCCAGTTTGCGTTTTTTAGAGGGCTCTTTGTGCCCATGTGATGATGAGGGGGACGAAGGTGCTGCTGCAGGTCTTTGTTGAGACGAGGATCCTTGTCTCAAAGGTGAAGATTTGCCGCTACCATTACCAAGAGGCGATGACGGCCTAGGTGAGGGCGATGAGGAGCCTTCGCGCTCTTTCTTTTTCATATACAAGGAAGGAGATCCAGGGCGACCAATGGGTTTAGACATGCCTTCTTTTTTGATTTTAGCGGTGTGCGCTTTCTTGGGCATCATGGGCTTGGATGCTGCTGTTGCTTTCTTTTTAGGTGGTATAGGTGTCTTCTTTTCTCTCTCTTTTTCCTTTTCCTTGTCGTTGTCAGAATTTTGATCGTTGTCATCGTTATCAGAATCCAGTTCTTCGGCACTGGATGCATAAGGGTCGCCCTCTTCTTCATCACTCTCGTAAGCTCGGTTCTTTTCCAAATCTCTGACCAGTTTTCGCATTTGCTGTTTGTTATAGATCAACGAGTGAATCAATTGAATCAAAAAATACATGTTTAACCAGCACATACCTTGCCTTCCGACGTTAATTTGCCCATATCGTCATAATCGTCATCAGCATCTTGTTGCACTCCACTGATAGAATAATCTTTGATCTCCTTTTTGACACGATCTTTGCTATCTTTAACATCCTCGTCTTCCACTTCATGTTCTCCGTTTCCTTCATCATCATCTTGAAAGACATCATCGAAATCGAGGTCATCCATATCCGAATCTTGTTTGTTGCCGCTTTCTTCATCAGGATCAGGCTTACTATTCCTAATTCGTTAGCAGGGTACCATAATACATCCTATGCTGCAACATACACATTCTCGTCATGGTCGACAAGCTTTAACTTGGAAGCTCGTGTAGACTCTTCAGCTTCGTTCATTTCGTTTTGACGCTTCAACATTAACCATCTACTGCCTTCACGTTTTTGTTGCTTCTTCAGCTGATGTCTCGATTTAGTATTTAACCAATACTTGTTTATGCATCTACCGAATTACCTGTTCCTCGGCTTCTTCCAACGATAACGTTTTGAAATTTCGCTTTTGCTGGAATTTATACCATCTATCAACTGGAATGGCTTTAAATCCGCTATCCTGTAAGAGAAAGAGAAAGAGAGAGAAAGAGAGAAAAGTCAATTGATGTATACAAAACCAAAAAGAAAATGAAAAGACTTGCCGTTAAAAAGAAAAACATGTAATCAGAACGTTGACCACCTTCATAGGTACCCGTAAAACTATTTTGGCCGTCATAGTCCTCTAGAATCCAAGGTCTTTGTTCCTGTTCCTTCAATTCTCGTGTGTCTTCTTTGGCCAAATAAATCTGCTTTGTTCTCTTTTTAAACAACATTTGTTTGTTTCTCGTGGCGCCGCCTAACGGAGCAATTAAAGATGTATCTGCACCTGTTTTGGGTCCATGTTGTTGTGTCGATGTTGAAGCGTCACCGCCTAAATCTTCAACTTCAGCAGATTTAGCTGCTGGATAAGGGAGCGGTGTTCCTGCCATGATAGCAGCAGCATTGGCGGCAGCAGCTTCTTTTGCAGCAGCTTCTTTTGCGTTTTTTTCATTCAGGTTTTGGATGTATTGTCTGTATGGCAGGAAATTGGTCTCTTTACGATGCAACTTGACTGGACGAGCAAAGCTGGTAGGCTCGACATGTTTGCTTCCGCCCTTGAAATCCATGAGATGGTTTTGTCCACGTTTCGCAGCAGAAACAAGCTGATACTCTACAAACGAATCATCCTCTGTCTGCTGCTGTTGTTGCTGCATTTGTAGCTGATGCTGTTGTAACACGCGCCTTGATCCTACACCAGAGCGCAAAGGCCCTCCTCCACGACGAGGTGCAGCACGGGTTTTCCCTTTATCAGCACGAGAAGTGTTGTAAATGCTGGACATTTTGTTGTTAGTTCAGCTGCTTGTAAAGTGGAGAAAAGAAAGAAATGGATTTTGCTTTTTTCAAGGAAAAGATTGGGTATTAATGGCCTCTACAAATGTGACGTATTAATTGATGCAGAATGAGACAGCCGAGCTTTACATGCAGTACTTGTGTGTCTACTTTAGATACTGCATTTAAACGAAACGAACCAATGGATCTTGGATAATAAAGACAATGAGAATGATATTTATTTTTTTCAATATAGACATTACGGGTTGCCGTAACAAAAAAAAAAAAAAGTAATTGCATCAGACTACCGTATAATAAGGCACTGCCCTCATGCTAGGTAATATATGAACGATCATATGTGTGTAGTATAACGAGAAACTTGATTAGTAAACCAAAAAAAAAAAAAAAAAATACATATATATAGGGTTTAGAGATAAAAAGAAAAAAGTGTGGAAATTCATGTGGAAAAACGAATTTACTACAGAGAAACGTGATTAATCGCTACTGCAAACAATAGGCCATGCTGTCACATATTTACCTGCTTCATAGCATCCTTCTTACCCTTACGCTCAAGGATGGCAATACGAGACTTATCCAACTTGAGCTTAGTGACGACAACCTTGGAGGGGGAGATGCCAATGGGAGCAGTGGCGCCATTAACCTTCTCGCGAGAGACACGGTCAATGTGGATAACCCACTTCTTACGGTAGACTTGGACAATCTTACCCTCACGGCCCTTGTAGGTACCACGAACAACCATAACTTCATCGTCTTTGCGGACGGGAATGGAGCGAACGCTGTGCTTCTCACGGAGTTCCTTGGATAAAGGAGCACTCATGATCTTGCGGCGAACATCAGAGGTGGCAGCAAAGTGAGCCTTTCTGCTCTTTCTACGAGAGGAGCTAACATCTAGAATTACAAGGTGTTAGTTTTTTTTTTTTTTTTTTGGTTATTAGACAAAAGTCAAATGCCAATGAAAGAAAGAAATGCTCGGTCGTGGTGATTTCTGTAATGGGTTGCTTTCAAGAGGTGTTGCGTGGTATGTACATCAAGCGGCTGCAGTGGGAATTATGCTGGTAAATGTTGTATTATGTATTTTTTGTATGTTGAATAGATTTTTTTTATCGCAAAACACACTCCATCGCTGTTGTCTCTATCCATCTTTCATCATCCATCAAGACAAACCGCTAGCCATTTCTTTCATCCATTCGACATGGGGTTTACTTCTTACCAGCAGAGAACTTCATCTTGTATATGTCGGATGGAGTGAAAAAGGAGGATCAATAACTGTGCCTTGCTATTAGTCAATCAAATGGTTGTTTCGCCCCACCGAACACTGCTGTCACTTGCAAAGGAGATTCATGTACCACATCCCTTTTACTACAATGCTCGAGCCGCAACTGCCCGGACAACCTTGTTTTACCATTACGATATGATCCTCAGATTTGCTGCATTATGGTACCGTAGTAGGTTCACTGTTTGTAATCAAACAACTAAAATGTGAATATTTGAAAAAAAAAAAAAAAAAAAAAAAAAAAAAAAAAAAAAAAAAAAAAAAAAAAAAAAAAAAAAACACTTGAATGAGCTCAAGCCTCAAATCCGATCGCAAGCACTAATATACTCTTGTCTTTTTCTATACTCCAAGAAGATGAAATACGATACTGCACATCGCAGCATGATACACCGTGCGCAATATCCAATACGTGCACAAATGGTGGGAAATCAAACCTCTTGTTTGCATATGATATCTTACTTGTAGGTTTGTCTACAACAGCAGCTTATTACCATCATCGCCCCCCCCCCCCACCTCCACTGTTTATGGGTGAAGCAAGCAATCAGCAGACTAAAAAAAAGGCTGTTCAACTCTAGGAGACCCTGCATTGAGCGGAATGTCCCAATTTGTTGCCGAGACTAATACTAAAAAAAATATTTTTAGAAATAAAAATATTTTATTTCCTTCAATTAAAAATGCAAAAAAGTCGAAAACCTTCCTAATTCAGAAGGTAATAACTGAATATTTCCCTACATTTGAGACAGTAAAATTAAATCCTGACTTGCCACGAAATCTCGTTATTATTAGAGCCCTGAAGTTAGAAATCATGTATAAACCTTCACATTTTCGATTTATTCTATTAAAAAACAATACATATCAACCATTATTTAGCTTGTTAATAATGTGTGAACTATGTCATTCGCTTTTAATGGTCGCAAAAGACGCCTTATTGCTATTAATGATGAAGAAGAACAAATGCTAGATCAGTCGTGAGTCTTGCGGACAAATCAGCACTTGAACAGCCAATTTACTTTCATGATGCATGCACTCAACAACAATCATAACCAAGAAGTTATGCATGAGTCTCACTACAATTCTCTGTTAAATGCTGTGTCTTTTCAGTTACATCAGCAAAATCGACGACTAAAGACAAGACAGCAACGAGACATAATCCAAACATTGAAAACAAGCCAGCGATTCCTGAAATTGCAGCTACAGCTTGCTTTGGCAGGCTAGGGACACGGTAGATTGATAAATTGAGAATCTGGACCAACAAAGGTAAAAACTGGTTGCAAACACGACATCCCATCCAAAACTCGAAGGTTTTCTTTTCTTAGCTTTATTGTATGTCTGCCGCCAAACATGAAGTTCAAAAAAAGACAGCTAGAATGTTACGTTGCAGGCTCAACTATCATCAATCCTCCAGCTTCGTTTCTAAAGCCATCCAGTGGGCTTCGAAGCAAAGTCCAGACATCCAAAGAGAAAGCAGTTTACTGGAGTGCCAATGCTTTCAAGTCAATGTGCCGCGACCAAGTCTCCGCACTTGCAATTGGTCTTACTGGTGTTTTGGTTGCCTTTTGTTTGGAGTAACTTTCCCCTGCTTCGACCCAAACCCCACCACTGCCAAGCGCACACAATTCAACAATTTAGCCCTATCTTTTTTGTACAGAAAACAGATACTGGGCTCGCCTTTCGATGGAGGCAATACTTTTTGAAGGTTAGTAAACAAATATAAAACGTGGAGATAATTCAATATTAATCGAGCGCTGCATCTTTGACTTTGACCTTTTAATACTATTGGGTAAGTGACATTCCCACTTATAAATTGTTTATAAAAAGTAACCAAAAATCATCTGTTTCTTCTTTCGGAATTTAGCTTGATATACCGTTAAAGTATAAGCATGTGTGTGTTTGTACCTAACTCGGTATAGTAAAAATCCAAGTTGACATTTTCTGTGCTCGACTTTAAAGTTTATATTTATACACATCTGTTGGTGGGGGGGGGGTTTTTATTGCATGCTACATGGGGCAGAGCTACAACAATGCTACTTTATACGTGCTACAAAAACTAGTCCATCAAATGTGCAACTAAGCACCGCCTCTATCGCCACCAATTCGCCATTGTCTTGCCGTTTCCAGTTGAACCTTACTCGATTGATCAGGTTATTTGATTTTGCCAATTCTATAAATTTCTCAACATTTGATTTATCTTTGCTGTCCACATAATCAAGCAGCGATTCACCTATCAGGTCCATCTGGCTTGATCCCACCAAGTCCTCGCACATTTGGGTAGCAAATACAATAACAGACAGGTTTGTGTATCGATTTAGAAACAGGCTGAAGCGAGGCTCTCGTTTCGCAATCACGTTTTTGTTGGCATCCCATGGATTCGTTTCTGTCAGCAACTTTTTCATGGCCTCCTGGGACGTATTCCAGGCACCTGCTAATTGAACGGATCCGTCTGACTGGATAATAAACACATCGTCTGCTGAACTGATTCGGATTTTATGTTTGATACAATCACTGCTGGTAACTGCAAAGTTGGCGCAAATCAAGACATCGTAACAGTAGTGAATCACAACATCACACATAACATAGTGTCCGTCCTTGTGTCTATTTTGATATGTACATAGACATGACATCCGCTCGTTCTTGACGTTTCCTTGGTGGACGACGGTGAGTGCCTGTCTCTCGTCTGGATGCGTCAGGCAGTATCCTCCTTTGCCAATCAGCTCTTCTGGAAGATATCCCAATATATCTGTGACACTCTCTGATACAAACAAAAACTTTGCCTCTGCTGTGTTGTCATAGATTACAATAAAGTTGATTTCCATGTTGCAAAATATATATAAATATTAATTACAGTGAGATAATAAGGTATACGGCGGAAAAGAAGAAAGATGAAAAATAAAAAGGTTCTTTTTTTTTTACAAGTTATTATTATTGCAAAAAAATGTAAATGTAACAGTGGTTTGATTGGACAAAGAAATATACCTATATTATTTCAACGTTACGTTACTTGGAGCTTTGCTTGTAGGAGCTGGTATCGAGCACCTGTTTTCCACACATGGCGCAAATCCCCTTTTTGTAGGCGCAGTCTATGTCTCCTATGGTAAGCTTTGCTCTATTTTTCTGTCTGTATTTTTACACTTGCCTTGGCAATAGTGTGCCTTGTCTTGATGCAATTTAGACTTGCACAGTTTGCATTTGCGCACATCCAGAGGGTCAAATCTATACTACCACGCTTTAGCAATAGAGTCCCACGCTGTTGTTTGGGTCTGCGCATTACCGTATTTTTGCAGAGCTTGACAACAGCTTGTTTTGGTTCAGTTTTCTGCCTGACGATCCAACTGCAATGAAGTGTGAGCGCACATTCAGCAGTAGCAGTACATTGTATACCTTTGGCATTTTTGGATCCCTCTTTCCACTTGTCAGGAGCAGCCAATGCCGTTAGTTTCTTTTCGCACTTTTTGCACACCATGATGTTATATTTGGTTTGCAGAGGTTTGCAGAGGAAAAAAAAAAAAAAATAAAAAAAAAAGACGATTTTATTCCTTTTCATTTGAAACTCCTGATGCATTTGCCTTACATGCCAAACAAGACTACTTGCCAAGCGAAACCAAAAAGTCTGATACAATCTGGCAAAATACTTGCTGAGCCTCTTTGTCATTGATGCAGTGATCGGCATTAGCCACCAAATGCCCCTCTTTGATGGCAGGTACAAGCTTCTTGAATCTTTCAATGTTTTCCCTGGCGTCTCCACTGCTAGGCATGTAGTATTCGTCCTTTTCGCCATACACCCATACAATGGGTCGGTCGACGTCTTGGAATAGCCTCGTAATCTCTTTGTCATCAAAGTCAGTTGAGAATACATCATCATCGCCACTGGAGACATATACGTGTGTTAGTCAAAAATGTAAAAGTGTTCAACACATGTGGTACGTACTATTTGGCAGCCAGAGAGTAGTAACGATCTGCAGTGATGGGCGACCAATGGGCATTTCTAGGCATGATCTCCTGCCCTCTGCCGTCAGCCCTCATCCTAGTACTCAGCTCCACGTACTCGTCATAGTTTTTCAAGCTTGCCAAATATTGTCGATCTGAGCAAGGCGCCTGGAGGACGTAGCCACTGATGGCTTTACTATGCTTACCGTTCTTGTTATGCCAATAACAATCTTGGCTGCCTATTTTTTTTTTTTTTTTTTTTTTTTTTTTTTTTTTTTTATTTTTTTTTTTTTTTTTTGTATTTTTTACAGAGGAATGAGACATGTACTTTGGGATGTTGTCCGATATCTCACAAACCTGTAGAATGGCCTATAAACACAATCTGCGTCTTTTGACGTTTTGACTGGAGGTATTCGACCAATGCATCCAGCTGTCTACAGTCGGTTTGCAGATCACTTGTTCCAAAACCATCTACGCTGGAGCTAAGTTGCACCTGCGTAAGAGACCAACCGAGCTTAGAGATGCTTTTGAACAGAGGCGGGAGGAAGGGAACCGAGTTGAAACCATCGCCCAAACCGCCAATAAAGACAACAGTCTTCTCGGAGGCAGGGCTCGTCTCAAACGCATTCAAACGATCTTTTTCATCATATTGAAACAAATCACCCGAAAACTCCATTTTGCAGTAGTGGTAGCAGAGAAGAAACACGACTGAAGCCCCTTGATGCCATTTATTTAGACTTTCAAATCTCACGGCGCTTGAATTCTGTTCCCCTTCTGTCACAGGTGTGCGTTTGAGACGCATTATGCAACAGACGCTGAAAATCCATAAATAAAGAATGGCTTCTACGCCGGATGTAACGTCAAAATAGCAAGTTGCTTGTATGTTACCAGTAAAGAAATGAAGCATGTTGGGGGTGGGGGGTGGGGCTGTGTCATTGTATACATTTCTAGAGCTCCTGGCATTCATGCATGTATACATTGTATCATAAGCCTCTTGAGAATGAGCCTGTGGTAACCGAGTCGAGTGATAGAGAAGCTCACTCTTAAAAGCTAGTAACGACGCAAAATGCTGGGAATCAGCAGTTAAACAAGAGGTGGTTATATCATATAAAGCAGCGTATACAAACCCTAACCCTGACTTTTTATTTTCAAACTCTGCTCCAGGCATTGGATGACATTTAGGTGAAGGGTGTTTGTTTTGCCAAGTTTGTTTTTCTTCATTTCATATTTATTTGCAAGATGGCGTCTCAATTCTATTGGAGAGCAGGCAGTCTTTTAGGTGAATGAACGATAAAGTTGAATTGTTCAAGTATTTATATAGTAACAATCATACGAATAAAATATTATATGAATATATAGGTGCTTCTGGTATTGCTTTGGGTGCATTTGGGGCTCACGGTCTTGTAAAAGTTGTAGGCGATAACCCGACAAAAATCAAGGTAATTTAATACGTATCTGAATATATTCAACATTTGTACTCATTAGTTGAAAAAGAATTGGGCTACTGCTGCTCATTTCCAAATTATCCACGGCGTTGCGCTTTTGGCATTATCCTCAATTCCCCCTACTGTTCGTCGTATCCACCCTGTTGCGCAGCCCTTAATTTTAGGTGGCACCGTCATGTTTAGTGTAACAATTTACCTGTTGACACTTGACAGAGAAAAGTTCCGTTCATTGGGCCCAATTACTCCTCTAGGTGGTGTCGCCTTGATGGCTGGCTGGGCAGCCCTCGTACTTTAAGTAATTTGGGCTGTCCCAGGTCTTTGCAGATGATTACAAAAGATTTTTGTATACGTTAAAATATAAAAAAAGTAATAAAGACTACCTTTACCAGATAAAAACTACTGATTTTTATTGATTGATAAGAGGCCATCTATTTATATTAGGATAAATTTGCATAAATCAATCTACGGATACAAGACTATAACACAGTAGTAGTCAGACCAAGATCTATCTCCATATTTAATCAGCTAATCATTATGAATGTAAATTATTCATCGATAATGTAAAATGCATTCACTATAATGTATGGTCACCATTCCATGAGATGATAAAACATGAGTTACTACTGAAAATGGAATAGTAACTGTCTTTGTACTCAATTAATGTTAGGGTATTCAATGTGTTAGGCAGTCTTTTACCGAGGTATAATATTCTTCGGTGATAAATTGATTAATAGTTAATTTGAATCCATAAATTCAAGAAAAGTAAAGATATTTACATCTTTTCCACCTTAGATCCTTTCCATGCACACTTAATAATGATCCACACTTTGGAGCCATATTGGTCATTAGTCGTGTGTTTGTCGTTTTCAGGACAGAAACTGTACTGTTAAATAAAGCTAGCTTTGCACGGTTTACTACCCATTGTGATGAGTGTTTGGTGCATTAATATTTTTTCTTTATTCAGACATATATTTTAACACTGTATCGAATTGTTAAATTTTCCTCGCTCAAAGAGATCACCTTTTCAAACCTGGTGAATGTCAAGTTCGCCACTATATTGATCTTTTTTTTTTGTTTTTTTTTCTTTTCTACATCATATATGGTCAGGAAAGCGGATATGACACATTGTCAATGTTCTCATGCTGCAGAAGCCTTTGTTTATGTGAAGGTAAGAGATAAAATAAACTGTTTTATTTTGTCGACTCCATAGTCTTAAATCAGAGGGAAACTTTTTCAACTCTACCAAGTGGGTCGATAGTCTAGCCGCACTTATATGACATCTCTACATACGCCAAATTTTCGCTCAGTTACTTTGTTTATAACAAGCTCAAGATATATAATAACACTTATTTTACCAAGCCTAACATTGTATTCGCAAATTGAAGCTAGTAAGCTTAACCATCATTAGTTTCGTAGGTAAAAATATCCTAAACAGATGTAATTATGGACAACCACTGCATATAAATTTTTAATACTGAAAATCGACTTTATCTTTAAATAATATGTTACATATGTTACTTGTAATCACATCATCAGTTCCATCTTCAACTGAAAAATCTTTGCAAAAATCATAGTAAACATCACAAGTTCTATTATTTAGAAATGAAAATCTCCTTGGGTGGTGATAATAGGGGGAGGGGGGTGAGCACAATTTTGTTATAAGGTTGCTGACTTGACCCGAAACAAACTTTTATGCTCGCAAAATAAGCCTTGCCTCTTGCCGTCGCAACTTAAAAAAGATGCGTTCGTTGTTAACATTTCTTTCCTCAACTTTTACTCTTGATAGCAACAACAGCAACATCATCATATGAACTCTGGTTTATCAGATTCTCGAAAAACCGAGCACAAAAAGTCCTGGAAATGGTGGCAAAACAGTGCGAATTCTACAGCGAAACCTCCGGCTAATGTGATCTGCTCTGAGGAGCTTGAGGGCGATCAGATTGGAAACTGTGGGCTGGATTACTCCTCTTCCATTGCACAATCATCCTTGTTAGTGCATCATTCGATCCATTCAAAAGAATCAGAAGATATTGCATCCACAGCATCAATTAAAAGCAAACCCTGGGCTTCAAAGACTCTAAAGCAGGCAGCAGTAGCCAGCCAAGATGATAATGAAGATGAAGACGATCAAAGCACACTGGGAACAACTCAATCACTAAACAAAATCAAAACGAATTGTACAAATGTAAAGAGCAGGGACAGAGAAACGCCATCCCCTTCTCCAATTAACACAGTGCCTTCCATTACTTCATCGACTATCCCCGTGCTTGATTACAATCCTGGAGCGCAACAGTCTCGTCGTAAAAGTATGGAAACAGCAGCGTTATTCTCCGGCATAAAGGTAAGTTTTTCTATTTCATAGATGCTGTCATTATTATATTCATTGCAGTATGTGTATAGGCTAAGCTTGGGAAATGGGTTTATCGAAGTGATAATACAAAAGATTAACAATCTCTTCCTTTCGATCTTCTATCACTCTTTTTTTGAGATTGTTTCTTTTTGTATTCCTTGCGATTTCTATCCTGTAATTTTTTCCTAATTTTCAGTTAAAACTTTTGCTCAACTCGAATGCTAATTGTACCTACAATTGTTCTACCCTTAATAAAGTTGCTTGATCTGGTTCTTTTGCAACTGCTACAGATTCTCTTATAATGCCGGTTAATTTCTCATAACAGTCTTGTATGTTTTTGGCCTGGGACCTTGACCTGTCAGATGTGATGATAAGTTCGTTCTCTTTACTCTTTCTCAATTGAGTTGAGTTTTTCAGATTTTTAATAGCGTAATCAGGAAGCCACGTATTGGCTTTCGATAACGATAACCGCATGTCTACCTTAGTACTCACTATTATCTGTCATTTACTGAGTTCCTCCCGAGTATGCTGTAATTTTTTTTTGCCAAACCTTTATTCACATTTTGTCCTCCAGGACCACTGCTTCTACTGAAACTGATGGATATATTATCTTTTGGAATATGGGACTGGTTGAATGATTGTTGCCAGGAAGTTGCTTCTTTAAATGTCCAGGTCTTTGCCGTATAGAATCTCTTTGCCAAGTGTTTGTAAGAGTTTATCATTTTTAGTAAAAAAAAAAAATTTGAATGGTGCAGAAAATTTCGTGCCCATTCTATTCTGTCCGGCCTGTTGAGTCACCTCCCCCCCCCCCAGCCAAAGGCCAAAGGCCAAAGGCCAAAGGCATCATCCAATTGATGTCAAGACGCCACATTGTATCTATTTATCACAATCAAGAGTTCTTTTAACGATTCGCAGACATCATGTTGGAAAGTCTAAATGATTTGATCAAAACTACAATCTCGAATTTTTGCTTTATTTTTCAGCGACCAAGACTGATTAAAGTAGTATTAAATGGCAACCGCATCATGTCGATATTTGGCCTTGATTCATGTTACTCAAAAGTGCCACAATTACCTAAAGTTTGAACACAAGATCGACAATCAAATTAACAGATATCCAGCGCACTAACAACATGCAATCAAATCCTTCAATTTTTGTTCTTCTTTATTAAATGGGGGAGGGGGGGGGGGAGGGTTTAGACAAAAAAAAAGATCAAGAAATTAAGCAGTAGCTCCTTCCTTCTCTTCTTCCTTAGGAGCTTCAGACATATGAGCCTTGAGAACTTCCATGGCCTCGATAATCTTGTTTTCTAAAGCATCGCTGTCCTCGAGAAGGTTCAACAATTCACCGTTATCCATCTCCAAGAGCATGCCAGTAATCTTACCAGCAAATTCGGGTTGTTGGGCGTTGATCAAGGGGTACAGACGTTCACCAAGCATTTGTTTTTGAGCCTCGGCGGGTGCAGCAGCCAAAGCAGCAGCGGTCAAGGGTGCAGCAGCAGGGTTTTCTGCAGGCTCTTGACCTTGACGAGCTTGGTTAGCGTACTTGCGCTGACCAGCAGCACCACCACGGGGAGCACGGGGCTGACGGGGAGGACGCACGTTGTTGTTAGCAGGGAAACCTTGAGGACTGAAACCGGGCATAGGTTGGCCTTGTTGAGGGGCCCAACGAGGACGAGGCATCATACCATTAGGAGGGAAAACGGGACGTTGACCTTGAGGAAGGAAACCTCCAGGAGGAGCATAGAACATGGGAGCACCGGGCATGTAACCGGGGGCGCCAGGCATGGGCATACCTTGTTGCATGCGCATTTGGTTACGTTGAGCCATCTGAGCTTCCAATTGAGAACGACGGACTTCCTTACGCTGAGCAAGGGCAACGTAGATAGGCTTGGCGCCAATCATACGACCATTCATCTCGGTAACAGCCTTAGTGGCCTCATCGGGAGAGGAGAAACAAACGAAACCAAAGCCCTTGGATTGACCCTTCTCGTCAGCCATGACTTTAGCAGAGGTAATGACGCCGTAGACAGAGAATTCTTGACGAAGCTTCTCATCATCGAGGTCATCATCCAAGTTCTTGACATACAAGTTGACGCCTTGGTACTTGGCAAGTTTTTCGAGCTTGGCTTGCTCGTATTGTCTACGAAGCTCCTCCTCACGCTCAGACTTCTTTTGAGCACGAGCAACATAGAGAATCTTACCATCGGCTTGTTCGGTTTCGTTCAGGGCATCAACGGCATTTTGAGCATCCTGGTGATCCTCAAAGTTAACAAAGCCGAAACCCTTAGAGTTACCTTCTTCATCAACTTGAACAATGGCGGAAGTGATGGGGCCATATTTGCTAAACATTTCGCTCAATTTGTCGTCCTTGACAGATTCGTCCAAGTTTTTGACGTAAATGTTAGTAAATTTGGCTCTGTATTGCTCGATCTTGGCTTGACGCTCCTTCTTAGGCACATGGCGACCAACAAAACTAAATGATAAATCGCTGTTAAACCTTGATTCCTCCTCCTCCTCCCCATTCACACAATCCAAAGATACTTACACCTTCTTATCGTTCAAAAGCATACCATTGACATGCTTGATAGCGTTATCAGCAGCTTCCTCAGTTTCGTAGTGGACAAAACCATAACCCTTGGAGTTTCCGTTCTCGTCAATAGCAATCTTGCAGGACAAGATGTTGCCAAAAGCAGAAAAGGTATCATGAAGAGCCTTGTTATCAATAGAGACATCAAGGTTCTTGATGAAAACGTTACCGGAGCCAGTCTTACGAAGAGAGGGATCACGTTGAGACCACATAATACGACAAGGTTTACCCTTGATCAAAGTGTAGTTGAGGCTTTCCAAAGCACGCTCGCCTGCAACAATCATTAGCAAACAAACCAGATTCTCCGTTGCACTAAATACATACCATCAACAATGTTGTGAAAGTTAACGTAAGCATAGCCCAAACTACGACGAGTGACGGCATCACGGCAAACACGGATGGAGGCTACAGGACCGATCATGTTGAACATTTCAAAGAGCATAGCTTCAGTGACGGAGGGGTCGAGTTCACCAACATACAAGGATGCAGAAGGAGAGGGGGCGGCATTGGGGCCAGCAGGAGCAGCAGCTTGAGCTTGAGCAATCTGCTGTTGTTGTTCAGCTGAGAGCTGTTGGACGGGGGCAGCTTCAGCGGCGTTGACAACTGGAGAAGTAGACATAACGAAGTTTTCGGTTTTTTCTATTTTTAAAATTTTTTTTGTAATTTATATATGTTAAAGTGTCAAACCCAAAACTATGAGATTAGACAATTAGATGAAGAAAACGGCGAATAAACGTCGAAAAGAAGAGGGAAAAGAAGAGAGAAAGAGAAAGAGAAAGAGAAAGAACAAGAACTCACAACAAGACGAAAAAAATTTGCTTTTTGCGCCTGTTCCGGTACATATTTACCTCGAGGAGAGGACTCTCCAGAGAACAGGCTTTCCCTATATGAAAAAATTTTCGGTCGGATTTTCAAGATTACATCAAAGAGCTTCTCTGCAAAACAACAACAAAATGGATACCAAAGGAAAAAAGGTCACCATACACAACAAGCCATGTTGTATCGTTAGGATGAATGCAACTGATTTGAATAGATTGCATGTATTGATTTCAGAGAGAAGGACCATGTGGATCAGATGCAACAGTTGGTGAGTCGATTTCCAAAAGATGAAATCATTCCAAGAAAAAAAAAATAGGTCAATTGGCAGCAGATGCAATCTTATGAATTAATAGCGATCATTGTTTGCAAATCAGTGTTTGAAACACGTTGCAATTATATAACATCTGCTTAAATTCATCATAAAACAAGATCAGCTACGGTATAACGATATCAAATTTCTGGAAAGGGGACAACAGTTATTACTGGATAGAAATATTCCTTTTCTGGATGATCCGAGTATTGTTGATGATCTCAATATGCTAGACCACGAACCAAGCAGCTTTAGACATCTAGCATCGTCTCATCAGGCTTTTCTATTGCATACAAGATGTTATGTGCAAATAAACCTTGATTTGTAAATCTTTACATTTGGTCGGCTGGGAGATTTCAAGGGAACAAAAACTATCGTGAATTGCGATTTCGTCAAACCTGCCGACCACAGCCATGATGCTAATCGTGAGCATGACTCTCTGCATACTACCATTTTGAAAAGGTTGATACCATTTTATCATTTTGAATCTGCTCTTGCATTTCAGGCTTATATCAGACATGACTGATCTCGTGAAAAAACAAGTGATTAGACATATACCTCGATTTTGTGAAATTATGATGCAATCTCGAAATAATGATTATCGGTGTTATATATCATGTGAATAACTCATAGTGTATGTGCTTCAAATATCTATCATCCTTATTTTCCAGAAGGTTTACTTCTCTCATGAAAATTGAACCAGACACAACTATGACTACGGTTCTAGACTCTGTTCATTAAAACTGATATTTAGTAATAAAATAAAGCATATTGTAACACTATTAGTTCAATGATAATACAAGGGAAATTCAAAGTTGCAGTAATTTATGGCAAATACTTGTTCAATGAAAAGATCACTGTATGTAAATATTTGTTGCCACATAAATATCATATCATAAAATATATGTATACATATATACATATATACATGTAAATATATATATATAAAGTGGGGTTTTCATGTTTACGATGCTTTAAACATGTTAGTGACCTTTGTATATAGGCTTTCTCTTTTCTTTGAACGCTTGAAGGCCCTCCAATCTATCCTGTGTCGGAATAACTTGAGCATAGTATGATTGCTCAACCTCCAAGCCTGAATCCCTTTGTCCGGCAAATATGTTAGTGGTTGATTGAACAGGTTCAAGAAATACTTACATGTCTAAATGTGCACCTCTATCGATAGCTAGCTTGGCCATGCGAATAGCAACGGGACCTTGAGGTAAAATTGACCTAGCAATTTCCAGAGATTTCTCAGTAGCACTATCCTCAGCAGCATGGTTGACAACGCCATATTCTTTGGCTTTCTGAGCGTTCAAAATCTCACCGGTGAAAATCAGTTCTTTGGCTTTGGGGACACCTATAAGTCTGGGTAATCGCTGGGTTCCCCCAGCGCTACAGACAATATATCAGCTTCTCTTTCTGTGTATGGTTGTATGCAGCCTCTCTCTCTCTCTCTTATACCTACCCTGGGATAATAGCCAATTTCGTCTCGGTCAACCCCATTTTTGCGGCTGGCCCTGAGAATAAATGAGTATCAGATCAGTGAGACTATCAGAGTAACTTACCAGCTACACGAATATCACAGGACAGAGCCATTTCCAATCCGCCTCCAAAAGCAGGACCATCAATTGCAGCAATAGTGGGGATGGGGAGCGTCTCCAGTTCTCGGTAAGCTTTTCTCAAAGTATACAAAAACTGGGTGACTTGAGACGGGTTCATGGAAGCACGCTCCTTTAAATCAGCACCAGAGCAAAATGCGCCAGGTACAGCACTTTGAATGATCAGCACACGCGACTCTGCAGAGAACCTGACGTCTGCCAACGCCTGTCTGAATTCAGACAGCAAGTTTACGGACAGAGCATTTCTGGATGCTGGACGATTTAGCTTTAGAATGGAGATGCCACCTTCGATGTGCTCCAAGTAGGCTTCTTTGGAGGCGCTGGTGGAGATAGATCTGAAGGCAAGAGATTCCCTTGGGCCAACGGTTGAGATTGAGATTATACGACGTATAGCGATAGACATGTTGCAATTTTGAAAAGTTCAGCGTACAGGAAACAAAGCAATGATAAATGCACCCGTGAGAAAAATGGAGTTTTTATTTTTATTTAAACCTCATTTTTATCGTTCTTTTCGATTTCGGGTATTTGCATACCACCAGCTGCTGCTCGAGCAATGACTTTTTCAGCCCACTTGACGACAGGCATGTCAATCATTTTGCCATTTAAGCTGAATGCGCCAATGCCTTTTTGCGAATTAGTGTGAAACCCGTCAACAATGCGCACTGCTCTCTCCAGGTCTGCAGGATCTGGTAAAAATGTTTTCTGAATGATATCAATCTGGTCAGGATGAATGGCCTGTTTTCCTGCAAATCCAAACTCGCGGCCCTCTTTACACTCTTGCGCCAGTGTGTCCTGGTCCAGATAATCCACACAAACCAGGTCAATTGCTTGTAGCCCATAGGCAGCAGCTGCATTCACTATCAATTGTCGGGCAAACAGCATTTCTTCTCTCGTCTTGGTTCTTATTAACCCCAAATCTGCACAATAATCTTCTGCAGCAAACTATGTTTGTCATAAGCCTTGTTGTCCCTAAGCAAAATGCAAAAACTTACTATTAATGCGTCTAATCGAGGGTCTGCTGTGACAATTTCTTTGATATTCATCATTCCTAGAGCACTTTCAATCGATGCCATCAATCGAATGCGATCACGTCTACCAGAGCAATTAGAAAAAAAAATCCCCCCCTTTCAAATGCGACAAAGCTTACTGTGACTCCACTGCTACAGAATCAATCATCCTACTGACGAATTGTATGTCTTTAGCACTTTGAACTTTGGGAATTACGATGGCTTGCAGTCTTTTTGAATGAAGCTAGCGAATTTAGTGATTAAACATGACATCATCTGCCCGCACAATGTTTCTAGTATTTACAATCACATTGAGGTCATCCAGTTCATGTCCTAAAGACATGAAAAAAAAAAAAAAAGAGTAAATATTCTCGTCGACCGTCTATACTGAAGATGCTTACCTGATCCAACTGCGTTTATTCTCACTGCTTTTTCTGCTTTTCCGTGTTCTGATGCCTTTCGAAATCAGTTAATGCCATGGCACAATCCCTTTTAAAACAACATACCTCCAAGGCATCTATCACCATATGCCTAGCTGTTCCTTTTTTACTTGATGAAACGCTGTCCTCGAGATCATAAACAACACAATCTGCCCCGACAGATATAGATTTGTGGATTTTTCTCTCGTCGCTGCCCGGAACTATAATAACATGAGTTTTCAGTTTCTCTCTTTCACACATTGAAGAGCTTCTGTCTTTCTTACCATAAAACAAGGCTCTTCTTGATCTGACTGTGTTTTTTTTCTCTGTTACTGCTGTACTATAGACGCGCCATAAAGAACCTGCTTTACCATTCATGCCTCCTAGCCGAGTTCCTGCAAAAACACACAAATACAAATTTAATATCCGCCTATCAACACATCAAAGTGATGTCTTGTTGCATTTTGGCATTAGAAATATACTTTACCGCTGATAGAACTTGATGGGATCTTTGATGTGATGCTAATTAGGCCAGTAATGCGGAACATGTTTTTTTCGTTGGCTCAAATGCGAGTATTGTAAATAAAAAGCAAAAGAAAGAAAGCGAGTAGAAAAGAACTGTCTTGCTGAAAAAATATTTTTATAAACGCTCCGTGACCCCTGTTTGAGCGTCTCAACTGGATAGAATCCTACAATTTATGCCGCACATACAGCATCGAAATGAACAGATCAAGCTTGCACAGTAAAGCAAAGGTCTCATATGATGGAATCAGTGAGCGCATTTAATATATTACGTATGCATATACCAAAAATTCATTGATTGCAAGGAATTGAATAGCGAAAAAAAAAAAAAAAAAAAAAAAAAAAAAAAAAAAAAAAAAAAAAAAAAAAAAAAAAAAAAAAAAACTAAAAATCATAAAAATTTCCAACTATACATTCATCATAAAGTATCTCAGAAGGATCATGTTGACCGCAATGGGTCTAGATTTATTGAAGGTTTTATGACACATCATTTCATTGCCAACTTACTGCATTTTTGAGTGCAATGTCTTGAAAAGATGGACAAATGGGGCGAGTCAGAGTAAGGAGCATTCGAAAAGGAAGAAAGTGTGGAAAATAACGACGATCATAACAGGGCTGTAGGGCCATCTATTGATTGCATCAGAGGAGGAGAGAAACTAAAGAAAAACGCAGCCTTTTTTACTTTGCCTCGTGCATCTATGAGTTCTCTTTAATTTGTCTTATAAGCTTTAAACGATAACGACAATTAGCTTTTATCCAGGTCAGGAGGCAGCCAATGGAAACAGCTGATCAAGGTACACAATGCTGAATCCTTCAAAATTATCAGGCCACTCGACATCAAATCGTTCGATAATCTCTATTTATCTATTCAAGACACTCATATATTTGTTAAAATAAAACTAGTAATACGATTTGATCAGGAGCTAACAACTGCATTTTTATGGTATGATTTTTTTTTTTCTAATTCTTTAGATATAAATACGACTATTCAGTTTTCTAACTCTTGGCTTGATCCATATCCTTTCGTATTCAAATTACATATACAACAGCAATGACCGCCTTATCAAATTTTCTAAAAGCCTCCAAGAAGCCTGAAGTCTATCCAATTATCGGTATTCTCGGCGTTGCTCTCTCTGGTGCTGTATTCTTTAGTGCTCGTGCTATCAGAGCTCCTGATGTTGCCTGGAATCACAAGTCTAATCCTCATCCTTGGCAAGAAATCAAGGATGGTGAGCAAGTCAAGTTGATCGCATTAAACCAAAAATACGATCATCGTTGGGAGCGCAAGCAATGGTAAACAACTGGCTTTTCAACAACCAACAAAATACGTCTCATCTCTACTCTTTTCTCCAACACATGCTTTCTGCCACTCGACTCATAATTTAAATTTTAAACATCTTCACATATTACGCTCCTACTGTTCATACCTTTGAAAAAGTGGAAAACTCCACTTTTTGTATTCTACTGTACTTTTTACAATTTTCTCGCCTTGAAAAATTAGAAATAAATCATGACATTCATAATTCTATAGTACGTGTAAATTTTTTCCTACAATCGGCATTAATATCAAGCCTGAAGTTGATGATTTGAAAATTCAATCGTGGATTAAAACGAAAATACGTATATACAAGCGTAAAAAGATATATGAAGGATTCAGAGAGTTGATTTAGCTTTTTTTTTTTAGTCGCGTACATTGGTGACGTTAGATTGGAAGCACTTGAGTGTCCTTCTTCTCCAAAATCTTGTAGCTAGAAGCTCTTGATGAACATCTGAAACTCGCCTTTAATCCAGTCTTTGGCAGGAATTCCAGTCTATACTCCTGGTAAAAATGGAGTCAACGTATTCCGGAATTCATTCTTGCTAACCAGAGACGGATTGTATTTGTATGCGGCATTGAGTTTGCCGTCTCAAATGTTCTTCATCTTTTTGCAATAACCGGCGATTCATGATCAGTCTAATTTACATGCAGAAATTTTTGTCGATACTCTGTAATGGGAATCATATGAGCCAGTATTGCAAAAGATACCATAATCCAACGTGTACGATGGTCTATTAGGACTCTGCCAGGTCGTCTTCTTATCATCCCTGAAGCAGTCGAAAAAATGGTGCTGTAATAATGACAATCACTCCATTGTAGTAACGACTATAAATCCATTCACCCTATATGGTTTATATTTGGAGTTGAAATCACCCATGATGATAGATAGAAGTGAGTGAAATATGTCGAAAACAATATCGCCGTTGAATCTATTGAAGATGGAATGTGCTCTCAAGGTGGCTTTTACTTGATCAAGTAGATAAGTGGTAAGGAGAACCTCAAACAATTTGGAATAACCCAGTTTAGCGCATTAAAAATGCCACACTTGAAGAACAACGGAGCCTGGCCAAGTGTTCCTTGATAAAGACACAATTGCAATTATTCTTAGCGTGTGTAAATGATCTGCCATAATGTAGGTTAGGAGATCATGATAGTGTACTTCAATTAAAGATTGGAGATTGTCCAATGATGTGTTGTTATACTGGTCGAAACAGGGGAATAAAGTCTTTGTTTCAAATCAGGAAGGTTATCTGTAACACAGATCTGTATGATTGACAAACAATAAGGTACTGTCAGATCAAAGATCAATGACCTTGTAGTATAATAATATATCGTACCCTGTTAAGGATATGTTGCTTGCAAATTATTCTTATCGATTAGTATCGACTAGTATTTTAAATAAGTCACCAAAAATTTATGTTGTTGTAAAAAGTATAAATAGCAGATGCAAAGTTGAATCTTTAATAAAGTAATCTCAAGTTTTCGTATCTCGTTATTCAACGTTTTATAATATACTTTTCTTATTTCGATCTTGCAGATCTCAACAGTAAATAAAACTGCACTGTGTTCAAACTTACTTACTTTTATAAATAGTTTTCGAATCTATCACTGAAACAATATATATCATCTTGACCGCTAACCAAAATACTTGCACAAGATGCCCTAGCAAAAAGCCATCCCCAATTATGTAGTGGGAATTTTGTAGTCTCACTAAGATGGAGATCAAAGCAGTTCTTGGGATACTCCATGGCGGTGCCAGGAAAAGTGCCTCACAAAGTTCTATTAGCATTTTGGTCCGTTTTTTGCCTTGTAAGCAATCAAGCCACTGTAAACTCAATAAGTGAAAGGTAAAGAAACCTAATATTGATACCAACAGAAGTTTTACCTTCCTACGTCTCTTTAATGCACAGACCTGTGTTACAGGAATAACCTTTTCGCTTTGAAAAAGAGACTTATTCTTCTGTTTACACAAGCCTGTAGCGTCACATCGTTGGACAAAATTCAATCTTCAATTAAAGTAACAGTACATTGCCATTTTCTAAATGGTTTAATTTAAAGTGATTTATCAGAATGAGAAATTATTCAAATAAAACGGTTGTGAATTAATCAGGTAAAGATCTCGTTTATTACATGGAAAAAATGATGGTTTATATACTAGTGAATCTAAGTGGACTGATGGGAGGATAAGATACAAGTGTGAGACATGGTGTGATTTAGAGAATGGAACGATAGATCGTATCTATTATCCATGAACATGTCATGTTGAGTTATAAATAAGGAACATGATCCATTGGGATATGTTCCTGAATTGTGTTCAGGATTGAGTTTACTTGAGTTTGACTTCCGGTTGGGAAATTGACACATCATAAAGGTTAATATCTTATTCGAACTGAGGCAATTGATATAACGATAAGGTATTAGGAGGTAATAAAATTTAGATAACAAGTCAACAGTATATTAAGTCTACTGTGAACAGCATACCATTGTTGTGGATATATAATATTATGATCAAGAACGGATTAAGTTTTTCCTTCATATGGCACTATTACTGCTTAAAAATGATAAACTAGCAAACATTTCAAACTCCTAAACAACTCGGGAAAAAAAGGTCACGTGTTTTTATATTTCAAACTCCGACAGCCAAAGCGCGAAGGTGTTTTTGCCGATAACTTTTGATAGAGACATCGCCCAGTGGAAATCAAGTTATGCTCAGATAGCGATGATTATGCCTGTTCTTATGGCGCATAAGACA
>MU619318.1:0-45726 GCA_025201805.1 Parasitella parasitica
AACTGTTTTTGCAGAAAACTTTTGATAGAGACATCGCCCAGTGGAAACCAAGGTATGCTCAGATAGCGATGATCATGCCTGTACTTATGGCGCATAAGACAGAGTTTATTTTGCTGTTTATCGAAGCCTATCATCGATTATATGCAATTCTGATATGAAAAGTATGGGTTTTCGCTTATGACTTTACAGATACGCCAGGTATTCGTTTATCCAATTATGTACCATTTTCCGCACAGATGTTTGAAGAAATAATAGTTGACTATTATTATTAAAGTTTCAGTTAAAAACTATATATCTGACTTGCTTAAAGCGAACAGTATTAATAGTTAAATGCAGCTCATTAAGAATAAATAAACTGTACATTTTATTCTTCTTATTAAACCACCTTTGTTCGATAAATCATTAATTAATTAATAAATCAAGAAGAGTCAAAATTGTATTATCCTACAGCTTTTTATTTTTATTTTTATTTTTATAGCAAAATTCGCTGAAATATACACATAACGAGGATTGTTGTTTGTATTTATTTGAAGACTATATCTTTTTTCGAATGTTGAATTATTGTCTCCTTCTTTCTTCGTGTCTTTGAGCCAAGACCTGGTTGATATTCTTTGCAAACCAATCTCGGCTTGTTCGCTCTTCAATTGTCAAAACATGAGCAGGTGCTTTTCTGAATTCCAAATGCACGCCATCATCTTTAGATGCAACCGATTTCACGTTATCTAGCAGTATAGAGGACTCGGATTTCAAACTATCCGATCTAACGATCAAGATGCGAGTGTAGGTCAAGATTGCAATAATTTCATCATTGTCTACAATACTATGGGCGATATAAACCTCATTGAAAAACTTTCCACTTTCCATTTCTTTCAACCACATTTGGCCCAACGCTTCTCTTTGAGAATAGGCCTAAACAGTGAGATGTTTAATCACGCTAGCCTGATACCGCTGAAAACCAATCACGTAGGGAAACACTTACTGTTACAATGCCATCCTTGCCCGTATATCTAGGAAGTCTTTCTCTCGTGATATCTCCTGCCTCAAAAACAGTAGTTGTTTCGCGGATACCTGCAGTAATGTTGCTTGCCATATCCAAGAAACCAACCATCGGTTTCGTGAATGCGCTATATAGACGACAATATGAGTTTATCGTATCTGCAACCTACCAGGAAAAGCTTACCCTACAAGGCCTTTGCCTACACCGCCTACAAATCCAGCGACCCCACCAGATTCAGCGCCTTCAATAGGCCGTTTAACTAAACCAGCAAAACCGCTAGCTACGCTAGTGCCAAAGTATCCGACACCCTGAGTAACGCCATATATTGCATGTGTAGGTTTGTTTCGAGTCATGTTCATTCGTCTCCTATCTTGAAATTTCTTGTCCATAGTGGCAGCTGAGACGCCTTTACCCAAACTACCAGAGAATCTACTCAGGCTATCACTGATGCCAAACACGCCTTTCTTCATGAATCCACCTACACCCTTTGCAATGCCAATACCCAGGTCCTGAGGCCTATCACTCATGATGAAGCCTTGATAGGGTTCGTAAAAGAGCTCCCCAAAGCCAGAACTCAAAGTGTTGAACAATCCTACTGGATTACCGAGAATATCGATACTACCCAAGACACGATGGATTTGATATACTACTTGTTCACGGTAATGTAGCATTATTCTAGCTGTCAAATCTTCGGAGCTAGCACGCAAATTATCTACGATCAGAGCGTTCAACTTGATGGGCGCATCATTCATGTTGCCGATAGTCATTGTAAACACATTGAATACATAGCCCATTGCAGAGCTTTTTGAAGAAGTCCTACTTTGTTTGTTAATAGACAGCGCCGAAACGAGTTATTGTTTACACTTGCGTTGGGTCGTTATCCTCGATCTTTTCGGTTCGAACAAAAGACAAATTCAATCGCATTGGTTGGATGCAGAACTCTTCAAAATAGTACAATGCTTCTTCCTTTTCAACAACAGGCTCTTCGATTGTCATCACATACAAATCGGACCTACACATGAAAATATCAACAGCCTAGTTTACTGCATTATGTATCAAGCGTACCCTTTGTCTGTCTTTTTCTCTCCACTACTGAATTGAGCATAATCTAGCATAGCGTATAAAAAGTCCTCGTCAATTTCAAATGTCATTTCTTGAAGCAGGAATGAAAAGAGCTTAAAGTATAGTACACCATGTCCTGAAGATAAAGTTATTAGAGGCATCTACTGGAACTCAATGATGTCGTCTACACTTACTGTCATCTTTGACCTTATCCAGAGCCAGGTGAAGTGTGGGGTGGGTAGATAATTCGCCAGCTACCTTGGGGAGTGTTGTTGGATAACACAAAATAGGGTATGTTGAATTGTATAGTTGATTGTCAATCTACAAATTTGGTATTAGATAACAGGCTGCATTGTCACACAAAATCAACATGCCTGGAGCCATTGCAGACCAAGTCTCATTGACCGATACATATTAGAATCAGTGTATTTGAAGTCCAGACCCTTTATAGTAGCAAAAGCCAGTTCCTGTTTATATGCGGGGAAGAAGAAGAAAAAAAAGTATTTATCAATGTCCAACACTACTGATAGCTTAAGGAATGACTTACCTGAGCATGTCTGTTGATCAAGGAAATACCGAAGCCTGCCAAATTAAACTCTACCACGAAATTAACCACATGCTGTATCGTAACAGTTTCAAAGGCATCTCTAACACTGCCTTCTCTAGATGTAGAAGCCAGGGTGGATGTGCCAGAGGATTTAGGACGGTACAGACTCTTGGAAAGATCGAAATCAGTCAAACGGAGCACCAAGGCAGAGTCATCGGCAAGCACATCAATAGACAGTGTATTATTTTCAAGACCACCATCACGATGTTTCATGTAACGGAAAGGCACTTGGGCACCGATAGCTTGAAAGTTGATGCTGCGATGACGGTTACCCACAAGCAGTTCCAGTCGTTTTTCTTTAGCAACAGGGATATCCCATGAGTATCTAAATGTGCCTCCTGGAGGCAACGTAAATGTACGAGGCTCTTGGAATGCCTTCTTTTGCTTATCCTTGAGGTTGTAGTCCTCAAAATCGATGTTTTCTTGCTTAAAGTGCACCTCCATTTTTGATCCATTGACAATGTAATAGGGCCATTTATTGTCTTCGTTCAGCGTGATAAAGATGGTCGAGTCCCTAATGTGGACCGAGACTCGAACAAGGTAAGGAATGGTATTATCTCCCTTGTCCACTTTTACGTAGGTCTTGCCAATCTCTTGAATGTCGAAAGGCGCTGACCATCTGCTGCTTGAACCTTGCAGCTGGAGACAAAGCCATCTTACATTTGATTTTGCTGTTTGATAAAATGGCACCTTCTGGCCAGGATCAATCTCGCCAACTTCTTCATCACCAAATTCGCAAAATTTGAAACCAATATTCATGTTGTTTTTGATGATATATCGAGGAGTGATAGTGACAAGCTTGGTTAGCCTGAGGGTACCCGTGCCCTCTTCTACCTTGATGCCCGCATGTCTTGCATAGGAATCCTGCTTTGACAATACTGTCACATCTTGACTATTTCCAACAGCTTCAAAACTGATAGGCTCGCTCCATTTAGAATCGTTGATAGAGATTTGCGCACGATTTTTATGGTCGATGTCAGGATATGAAAAGATGATGGGTTCGAGGGTTTCGCCCTCTTTGTATGCGGGGATGTCTTCAGCGGGAGAGCGGCCTTGTCGGTATCCTTGACGTTGTCTCAAGCAGATGGGTAGACCAGTCTTATTCAAGATAATGTAGGGCGCGTAGATACTAATATGCAATGCGTCTGTTGTGCTGGAGAATCTAGAAATGTTCATTTTGACGTTTGTGGGCACATCATTGTGATCAACAATGGTAATCTTTTGTCCAATAGAGCTATAGTTAGGTGTAGTGTTAATGGCAGATGCGCTGCTGCATTTGTATCTTTCTGATTTCAACCCGAGCTCAATTGTCAATGCTGTATCGGGCTTCATGTTGTACAATCGAGCTGTCTCGCCCTTTTCTACAAAAGAGTGCATCTTTTCGCCAGTAGCCTCGTCTGTCAAAATCAAGTCAAAATCAAAAGGCAGCAAGTTCTCTACTTCAATAGGAGGGCAGAATTGGATTTTCAATAACGGATACTGCTTCACCAAGGGGTTCTTTTTGTCGCATTGAACGTTGATTTGGTATTTATAGGACATCAGTTGGCCTGGGTTGTCTTCTAGCGGTAAACACTCTACAGATTTGGGCGCCTTTGGGAGCAAGACGTCAGACCACATCAGCATTTCAGTGCTCCAATGGTACTTGTCAGAGGGTCTAATGACAACCCAGCGAGCGTACGATAGTTCAATAGGCACATTGAATATCTCGAAAGGTTCAAGACAAACAATATCAGAGAGAATACGTCTCTCTTTGTTGACCATAACCATTTGCATCTCTTCTGAAGAGTTGTTTTGAAGCACCAGGCCACTTCTGAAAGTCACTGTTTTGATGTGATTCTCGAGATGAATGTCTACAATCAAGCGATGATCAACATGCTTCACGGCAGGACGCAGACGGTAAGCACGCTCGCTCTCTGTGTCAACAGGTATGTGCATTATGGGCTCCCAATCGAAAGCATCGATTTGGACACCAAACAAGTTTTTACCAATGTTGACTCTCTGTCAATGAATGAAATATGAGAAAAGATGCTATTTACTTGCGCCCGCCATCATCTTACCTCTCTGCGCTTTTTCCAATCTCTGAAGGTCCAAGGTAACATTTCTCCTTGCTTCAATCTGAATACACGATTGTCGCCTTCTTCAACGTCGTCAGACATGTTCCAGAATGTAAGATCGTGGCCACTGAAGTTTCTAATGAGGTAGGGTCTCACTTGGGTTTGCGCAGTTTGAGCCAGTGGCTATATTCAACACGCATGGGTTATCAGCATTTACTCGGGGGGGGGGGGGGAAAATAAAAATAATTACCTTGGTTTGCGAGAGCGTTTCTGATACTGACAAGAGGCTCTCCAGGAAAGTATGAGTGATATTCAAGTAGAGCAAGTCCTTTGATTGAAGCGCGACGTGGGTGGATTTATCAGCTGCGTCTTGAGAGACCTTGATACAAAAGCCCCAAGGCTCGATAATAGGCTCCCAATGAGAGTTTTTAAAATTAAAGTTGTTTGCTTTGAGTAAAAAGTCTACATCAGCATTCAATGATCTTGTCCAATCTGACGCAGTTATGGTAAATGGGTTGATTTGGACGTCAACAAACGGGAGGTCGTGCAAATCTTCAATTAGAATGATTTGAATACCATCAAATACGGCAGACAACTATGGAAAGAGCACAAATTAGTAATGGGGCGGGGAGGGGGGATATAGAGCAAAGTAAGCGGTAAAACTTACGGATTCTTTGGACATGACAATAAAGGGCTCAATCCCTTTCGGTTTTTCCGTGTGGACAAGATTGGCACTGGATTCAGGAACATTCAGATAGTCTTCATTTTGATTTCCCAGCAACATGGCATCGGAGGTGATTGATTCAATGTCTGACATGGATTCAGAAGAGGAAGGCTTGGGAGCAGTGTTTTGATCTGATGGTCCCATGAGTGCCATGACTTTACTAGCGATATTCGATATCAACATGGCATCTTGGTATGACAAACGGAGAATGATGGGCTCTACCTTGAGCTTGATATTCATGAGGTTGTGTACAGTATTTGTAGGAGCAGTGTCGATTTTCAACAAGACATTGAATTCTTCAACAAAATGCATAGTCGATTCTGCTATATTGTCCATGCGACACAAAACCATGCCAATACCATCCAAATGAACCTCCAAGTTGGCCTGCTGGATTACAGTGAGTTGATTGAATGACAAAATAACGGCTTCAGAAGCAGCATTCTCGGGATTTGCAAGGCAGATTACACGGAGGTCAACGATATTCACGTTGTAATTCATCACTGTAGAAGGTGCTTGGTTTTGTGCTTGCAGTTGCTTTGCATCGGCTTCCTTTTTGTTCGTGTTTTGGTTATAAGATAGAGCATACTTCTGTGCCTCAGTTGGTTCAAGAACAACAAAGGGGCCCATAAAGAAATCCTTGACCAAAAACAGGTAGTCTAGCGATAATACAATCTTGGGGCTGTCCACAGTGACATTCATGTCCATGACAGAAATGCATCCATCTTTATAAGACGAGAGTTTAAACTGGAATTGAGGGCCATCCAGCTTGTTTGCAGGAAGAATCTCTCTAAATTTTGATTTCGATTGTGCTCTTGTGTCTGCAAAATTGATGGATTGGATACCAACTTCCATAAGCATACATTCGTTCGACATGTTTTGCAATTTCAAGTAGATGCCGTCAAATGCAAGCTTGGATAGCGTGTGCTTCTCCTTGTCGTCGACCTCTGAGTCTTCACCGTTCAGGATTTCAAGATAGACAGTGTTCAGTTTGACGACAAGATCCAGATTAATCTTATTGGCAACTTCTTTGATGCTGGGCACGTCTGCTTGAGGTGATGCGACTGATAATCGAGAGTGCGATGAGCTGGTAGTTAACGTGCCTTCGTCAGGGGTGTCTGTCGTAGATTTAGGGTCATCTGGAGCAGCAGCCAGAAACTCTTTTTGGATAAACTCCCAAGTTTCCAATAACGATTTGTACTGTCTTTCAGTCAAAGCCATGCGAACGTCGGATATGTTGCCTACAATTTGTGATCCAGGACCAACGGCTTCGTTGGCATCCTCAGGATTCTCAATGTCAAAGACAATATCCAAATTATCGATGATAGGAAGGACATGCTTGTTGACATCTCCCTTATAATCATGAGTGACAGCAGTGGAATATAGGCTGATATCGTAGAGGCCGCAGTTGATATGAGTGACAGCAACCATGGCAGATTGAGGCACGTGCTTCAAGTCTCGTCTGTGCACTTCAAGGAACGAGTTATTCGCTCTAATTTCACCCAAATTAGCAATAAGCGTATCCGTCTTTTTGTTCTCGCCCACTGGGAAAACCAATACAGGGCTTTTGACCTTGATATCAAAGTGGAAGCGGCTATTTTCAGCGCCTTCTTTGATTTGCTGCGCTGTTTCCACTGCTGCACTTCTGGCAACATCATACACGTTCTTCATTTCAAGGAACTCTTGCAAAAAGTTCAATGTTGGCTTTACAGATTCCGTAACAAGCAAGCGAATGGCTCCCATCTTTAGCTCAAACTTTTGGTTGTAGCCAGGGTATTCAGCAGCCTTTGCGTCGTATGTTTTGTAAGTGAAAGCAGCCAATTCATCACCTACGATACTGATGATGTAGGTTTCGGAGACACCCGTGGATGTGCCGAATGACTGTACAGAGTCGTTGTTGCTTTCAGTGGTCACCGTGTCATCTGATAGCGTAAAGTTTCCGAATTTACCGTCTACTTGGATAGTCTTGGGCTCAAGCATAATGATAATATCCCCAAAGCTTAATTCACCAGTGCCAAGTCGCCTGCCTTCGTTATTTAAAATGATGTTGACGCTATCCATGTGGATTGCCACCTTCATTCTATTGCCCTTACTGCTTGCGTTCTCTGTAGACGCTGGCTTGGTCGGCATGCTAGGCTTATAAAGAGAGTCAGATAATACGGAATGCGTGTCAAAGCCTGAACGTTGTTCACTACTAATCGCTTGTTTTCCGGTTTTCTGATCCGTGTTGGCAGCAGGCGGAGCTGTAAATGTGTTCATGATCCAATTGTAAATTCTCAACAAAGACTTTCTAGTGACGACAACGGTCAGTGTAGAAAGAACAACATCGATAGTTTGATCATAGCCTTGGTACACATCGTAGAAGCCTGGATGACTACTTGATGCCTTTCTGTATTTGACATTGACCAGATTTTTGTCATTTGTACGACCAAATGCGTTCTTTCGATCGATGATGTCTGAAGTGACCAAATAGTGAAAGTCGCCCTCATGCTCCATTTTATCAGCCACGCTGAGAGCCTTAAGAGACACATCCACCAGTAAATCATCAGGTCGAGTTAACACAACCAGTTCAAAGCTTTCTAGTAAAATCTCACATAGCAGCGTCTCCTGTATGGCATCGATAGCGGATGTTTCGTAGATGGAGGCGGATACCTTGTCCACGTGAAACGTTAATTTGAACTGCTCGACTTTAGACGAAGCGATGGTTGCGCCCTGAGACGCAAAAGTAGTTGGTGTATCACAGCGGCTGTCAATGGATGCCAAATCACTACCATCGTCCAGTAAAAGAGCCTGGTCATCTCGCGAGCCCCAAAAGTGCTCGGTGATGACATTCCCAGTGCTGGAATGAGCGGCTTCCTGCAATTGGGGTCTCTTTGCTGTTTGAGGTGAATCGTCCGAATCGTCATCGGAATCATCGTCTGATTTAGGCACCATAAAATCAACAATGCGCATCAGTGTCTTGTATTTGCTGTCTGACAAGTTGATAGATAGTAAGGGCAAATGTCCAGATACTTTCATTTTAGTGAATTCAGTCTTTCCTGGAAGAATACAAAGTTCAATCAAGAAGCTCATGTCGATTCTCTCAATGAAACGAGCATCAACGCCACTTTGGGAAGGATGGTCTTGTAGCTGCCACAAGCATTCCTTTGTGTTGCTACCAATAAGCACCTTTGTTTGGCTCAATTGCAAGTTGAATTTGTCGTACATGAGACCCTCAAGAGTTTTGGTGTCCTGTACGCTGTATGTCTGGATGTCCTTGCTTTTGATTTCATCCACAACTTGTTTATCAGCTAATTGGCTGTCTATATTGATATGACCTGCGTCAATAATCATAACAGGCGAATCTTGGCTGGTCAGACTGGATGTGCGAGATGTGTGAGATGTGTGAGATGTGTGAGAGATCCAGTAATGACTTGTATTAATCTCTACAAAGAGTTTTACCTTTCAGGAATGATGATGATGGGAGCATTCATGTCTACATTTAAATCAAATGTTGTATGTGTTTCTAATGCAAACTCCAATCCAGCCCTTGTCTGTGTCTTGAATCCCTCAAAGGTGTCTCCAGCAACAGCAATGAGCGCATTGACACTTTCCATCTTGGAGCTTGGCGGTTTGAAGAATTTCATGATGCCAGCAATGACTACAGGACTGTAGATGATTTCCAAATGTCTCATTTTGAGAGTGAATGCGTTGTCTGCATGTTTACTGATGGGCTTCTTTTCAAATACCATGGCAAAAAATGGCTCTGCTTCCTTAGTGTCTGCAGCCTCCAAGAGTGAGTTTGATTTTCTACGTTCTCTTTCAGTCATATTGTTCTTGATATCAAGCAGAGAAGAGCTATAGCGATGGTGCTGTCAGTGCATGTAGTTTATCTTTGCAGAAAAAAAAAAAAGAAAGAAAAACTTACTCTTTGCTGTTGTTCTTTTTTACGCCTATCAGCTGGTGATATATGGTATCCTTGGTTGATCCATCAAACAGTTGTAAATCTCCCAAAGCGGCAGCAACTTTCATCGATTCCAGATACTGAGTGACATCAATGCTGACAGAATCAAATACTATGGATAGAAGCTCCAGCTCAGTCGGCTTTTTGACATCTTGCCTTAATGTAAAGGATCCACGATTAAGCTTTGTGTTGATGATGAATTTTTTAGTCTATATTATGATATAGTTAGCAGAATTCAAGTAAGCTTGCATGAAATTTAATGCCATACATCTTTGGGTATGTCAACAGCTGTGGCAATAGCAGCTTTATCCTCGTCATATTCAATAGCATCGTACAGCTCTCTCTTTTGTTCCTCTGTGATCTGAATTGATCCAGTCTCATCTTCAGTTGTCTCTTCGGTTTTGTTTGCTGGTGTTGCCCCACTAATCCATCCCCACCATCCAACTTTGGCATTTTCAGCTTTCTTTTTTTCATTTTCTCTATCAATTCTGATCTTTTCACGACGAAGCTTTGACTTGGCCATGCTTCTGTAGAATCGAATATCCTCGAATGTTAAATCATGCTCCAACTTTTTCAGGGCGGCTTTATTTTCAGACGTTGCCTTCTTTGTTTTCTCGGCAATATAGCATTCGATGTATTGCAGCCTCTGATCCCGGCGAGTTTTAAAGTGTTCCCATGTCCACTTGTAATTCTTGGCATGAATTTCAGAGAGGATCGCTTTTCCCGCAAACTGAAAGAATTCTCGGGGGTGCGTTTTAGCAGTTTTGCCCTTCTCTGGATGGAATTTGAGGTACTGATTTTTGCGTTATTTATTTGAGTTTTGGCATGCTTCTTGAGAGTATTTACCTTTTGCTTCTTTAGGTTTGCATGGAAGAGATCTATCATTAAAATAGCATCTCGGTATTGGTGGTCATCAAGGCCAAAGGCAAGCTCATCGAATAACAAGATGACATCTGTTTTTGGTATATCCCCTCCGTAGTTTTTGTTTAATTTAACCTATATATATGTATATATATATTAGGATCGAGTATTAGACATCGAGGTTTTACAAGCATTACAAAGGTTGTCACTTTACTTTTCCAGTACCAGACACAGGTCTAAGAATATATTGGTGCTCCTTTGGATAGTTTGATGCATTTGGAATCTATGATTTCATACTCTAGCTTACTAAACCCGATTTTATCCATTGAACGCTTACCAAATCGGTGTATACTTGTGCTGCTTCTTCATGATGCATGCCTGAAAGGGAGCGCGAATCAGTGTTCCAGTAAACTGATAATGATTCCAATGTGGCAAGCTTTTCGATAAAATAATTTAATCAGTTTACGTCTGCAAAGATCAACCCGCTTTATAAAATCCATTTTTTTTACCTTATTGATGGTAGTAGTTGGCTCGCTGATAAATTTGGGTACCCATTCCTCATCAGTCGATAGCGCACTTAATTCCTTGAGAGTAACTCCTGCGGCAAAAGAGTGGCCGGGATCAGAAATGTTGTCTTCATAACGGATGTGGACATTTTTCATAGTAAACTGCAAGTTATCCACAATTTTATTTGTAAGCTGGTTGATAAATCCATCGCTCCCTTTTGCATTTTTGTCGTTCTTTTGCTCGGTTTGAGCTTCTGGCGATTCGAGCATTTCAGCAGTAGATAATCGGCGGCGCTTCAACTCCTGAGCACGCTCTTCCTCCTCCTCAACAGTAACCTGTCAATTGCGGATACATTGTTAGGCATACATGTACACAAGCTCGCTACAGTCCTTACAGTTGATTCGTTTTTAGGCTCTGCAAGCAAGTACACGTGGTCAATGATGACTTTGACAGGCTCATTTCGTAAGTTTGACCAAGGAATAATCAGTGTAAGTTCACCCAAATAGCCTACAGACAAAGATTTAGCACTGGCGAAACATTGTCGAAAAAAAAAAAAAAAAAAAAAAAAACAAGGCGTAACCTTCAGATACATTGATGGGAAGATCGAGTTTATCCAGCGCGTCTCGCCTGAGTTTAAGATTCCTAAGGTTTACCTCACCTTGGATACATTTGCATTAGTCCTTTTGCTTCAAACAAAAGCAGCGCAATTGCTAGTATCACCTTACCATTCCAAATACCAATTTTAAGCTGATCATAATTCAGATTAGAGACATAATTTTTCAAGAAACGGTTCAATATGCTCGCCACGAGTGACTCTAACATATCAAAGTAGGTTGTTGTTGTTTTTTTTTCTGAAACGTTGGATGAAAAAAAGAAAAGGCTACACAAATGCAAATGCTGTATTTTATACAGTTTGCGCAAGTCGCATAAGACAGGCTTCGACATTGAAGCCCAGTTGAAAGTATTCTTGTTCTCAGAACTCTGAAGCAAGCCAGGCACACTGAAAAACAAACATGTTATGCTGATGTTTCATGACGTTTCAAGGTTTCCCAAA
The DNA here is from genome assembly GCA_025201805.1 of Parasitella parasitica. NCBI lineage: Eukaryota > Fungi > Mucoromycota > Mucoromycetes > Mucorales > Mucoraceae > Parasitella > Parasitella parasitica. The sequence goes on from MU619318.1 coordinate 11,807, forward strand.
CATTCGTGATGGCAGGACGCATCACAAAAATATCGGCTCTCAGAAGAAATAAAAATCATATATCGTTACTGATATACAAGGCAAATGATTCATTCAAATATTTATTATCATTTTTTTTTAATGCGCAATTTATGATTCTGTTGATCCTGTTTGAGCTGTTTGCAGATATTTTGTTTGTGTGCGATTTTTGAAGAAAAGAAAAGTGAGGGTTATAAACGAATAATTATAGAAGAAAAGAGAGAGCGATGGTTTAATTTACAGTGTTTTCTTCGTCTATCAGAGAGACAATGTCAGATAATTCACGTAAAATCTCTGGGTCAGTAGTTGGCTTCAGCATGGATAACATGAGTTTTTCACGGACGACAGGCATATCTAAAATACGGCTTGCCATTTCAGAGACGGATAATTGGTCGCCATCGTCATTCTTTTCGTCCTTTTTGTTTGCAACGTTGGCATTGTTGTATTGAGAAAGAGCCTCCAGTGGCCTCTGTTGCTGCTGACGGTTATTGCGTCGTCGGATGCCATCGCCACCGCAAATCAAAGAGCGGATCAACTCCATGCCACGCTTTGTAGCTAGTCCAAACTGTGGATTTCCTGATTCGGCCAACGTGATACCCAGTCGAATAATCATCATGCCAATGCTCCTGTTTTTCTGGACCAGCTGCTGCTTTAAGCTTTCTAGTTGCACAATGGCCACAATGTTGTATAATCCTATGATTGTTAATTCTAGCGTCGCCAGCTGATTTGAAGTCATGGCATGCATGACGCGGCCATCTACTGAAAAGAAGTCTCTGCGGATGACGGCTGTCAGTTCTAACCAGATGTCTTGAATTAGATTAAAGATAGGCTCCTTGGATACCAGTGTATGAAGCAATTGACGATTGTCATGATTGACTGTCAGTTTGGTCCATGTTTCAATTGCCAATAATGAGTAGTAGGTATCAGGGCCATTGACTAGAAAGTCGTACGTTAATTGAACAAGCACCGCCGCTGTCTTTTCTTGGCGCAGGACCAGATAGATGGAAATGTTTGAAAATATCAGCAAGATGCTCTTGCGGAATTCCAGTGTATCCATGCGACGAATGCCAACAAACCACGCCTCCTTGCCAGTCGTATCGCAGCCATCTACTGTGCTCACTTGACGGGAACTGTCAGCAATGTCAGCAAGCAGCTGCACAAACCGAGCATGTCTGGCCAAATACTCGATATTTTCAACCATAAACGATAAATTACGCAGAATGTTGAAAATGCACAAGCAACGTTCGCGAAGTGAGAGCCAAGCATCCGACGTTGAGTTTTCTAGTTGCGGGATCAGGCTCTTCATTTCATCCAACGACATGTCAAACAGGTCCGTGTAAGTCAAATCGCGCAGCACTTGCTGTTGCTCCTCTTTTTCGTTTCTTTGCACAGCTTTTGACTCGTTGACGACAGTAGGGAATCGACTGTTGGTGCCCAAAATATCCTCCTCCAAATAGTCCAGCAGGACGTCCAGCAGATCATCACATTGATTCAAAGGCAAATGCGGCGGTTGCTGCTGCTGCTGCGGCTGCTGCTGCGCATGGTTTGGAGGTTGGACGGTAAGCACAGTGAGGACATTCAGCGCGTTGGCAAGTTCCATCTTCATGCCGGATTTAAGCGACATGATTAGTGCCTGGATGTCAATCAGCCCCAATTCGTTTAGATGAGGTACGGGGGGTTTGATTTCAAACTTGTCAAAGTATTTCAAATCAACACCACCATAGGTTTCTACATTGCGTGTCTTTGGCATATACGTAACTTGCTGCTTGGAGAGTTGAGGTGAGTTTTTCTGATCTGATGTCGGCGTTGTCGTTGTCGTTGTCGCTGCTGCTGGGGCTGCTGGAGCTGCTGGTGAAGCAGTTTCGGATGGCGCATTGGATGGCTTGGGTGATGGGGAAGTGGTTGTGGTCATAGCTGAAGCCATGGCGTTTGTGGATGTCATTGGGGTGGTTTTGCCACTCAACGCTTGAGCAGCAGCGACGGCAGGGCTTATGTGCGGAGTGCTTGGGTCTATCTGTAGGTTCTGTTGACGTGGAGTAGAATGGGTGCTACCAGGCGTAGCCGATTGACGCGGGATAGCAGATGAATGTTGTTGCATGGGTGATTGTTGAACAAAATTCATGTTTGCATTGTAGTTTTTAGGCTGCCCTTCCATCAACTCTTGCTGATGTTGCTGGTGAGGCATTTGGGGCTGCGGTTGATGCTGAGGGGAGCCATAAGACGGTACTGGTGGATTGTGTAGTGAGGGAGAGACATTATTCATGTTTTGTTGCTGTTGCTGAAGCATGGCTTGCTGCTGCTGCTGTTGCTGCTGTTGCTGTTGCTGCTGTTGCTGGATGTTCATGTGTTGCATGTAGCGATTGTTTGCTTGTGATGGAATAACGCGCGACATCTGCGGTGATGGAGAGATGCCATTCCCTTGAAAATTCTGTACAGGTAAACTTACGTTCGGATTCATTGGCGAAACTGTCGTTTTTATCACAAAAGGCGTCAATGGTTACGGCATAATACACCAACAAGAGTAACAACACTTACCAGCATAATCCGATCCAATCCTTGAGCCTGCTAAATGAGGGCTATTTGCAATGACAGGCGAGTTTATTGGATTTCCAGGGAAATGCGTATTATTCAAGGCAGGAGATTGACTGGGAGATTGTTTGGCTATAAAAGGTGAACGAGTCAATAGGTGCCCTGATTTTGACATGTAAATCAAATATACCTCTATTCATTGCCATTGCAGCTTGCTGTTGTTGTTGTTGGAACATGAGCGCTTGAGGTGTGTTTGGCATCATATTACCACTGCCTTGAAACATGTTTCTATTCTGAAAATGCGCTTGCAATGCAGCTGCAAAAAAAAAAACGGTAGTTTAGATATATATAATAAAAAAAAATAACACACTGTGATTAATGTCAATTTACCTGGACTATTGCTACCTTGTAGTGCCATCATACTTTGAGGGGAATACATAGATTGTGGATGAGATGTTTGTCTCATGTTTGGCTGCTGCTGCTGTTGTTGTTGTTGTTGAAGTGAGGCGACATTCATACCCTCCATCAACGATGGATTTGTTTGAATGAACGGATTAATGCCACTCAAATCAGCTTGGTTAAGAGCTGCAAAGTCATTCTGACTAAAGTTCATACCACCACCACCACCACCACCACCGCCGCCACCACCAAGATTTGCAGGGTTGAAAGGTACATTACCCAAACCAGCGCCAGCCAAAGGATTGAAATTGCGTAAATCAGGCTGTTGAGGTATTTGCTGTTGCTGTTGATTTTGCTGTTGTTGCTGCTGCTGTTGTTGCTGTTGCTGCTGCTGTTGCTGTTGGAAAGACATTAAAAAATTAGGGTTGCCTTGCTGATTATTCATGTTCAAGCCCTGCTGAGCAGCTGCAAAAAGTTTAGGATCCATTCGAGCTCTATTTTATTTTGCGTCGTTGATCACACAAGTCGCGTGGAAGAGCTCAAGTAAAACGGATGTACAGGCTAAAAAGGTTCACGAGTACCACTAAACTACTACAAAAGATATTCAATTTCTAGCCCTTTCAAACGGATTAAAAGGAAAAAGGAACATAATTAAACCAAAGACACTCACGTTCTTTTACTATCAACTCGCAATGGTCCTGACTGGATGTACGCAAAAGCTAAAATCTCGAAAGCCCCACCACAAGGTGGAAGCGCTCCAAGTGACGTAGATTTGGAAGAGTCACTTGCATGTCTTCCAATATGGAGGGTACTACAGGTGCATTGAATGGGCGCAACTTCTTTCATCTTGAAATGTCTACTGATAACCTATTATATGCAGAAGATGATCCAGATATCTATCTTGTAGAGTCCAGCGTACCAGATGTTCGAGCATTTGAGCAAAAGACACGGTAACTATTCCAGAGAGCCCACTTGAATATTGTCAGATGTTGAACATCATCGCTAGAAATGCTATAGAAACTCAGAAAGAAGAGCTGCGTGCCATGGTTGGGTAATTATAGCAATAGACTACTTGACATGTGCTTGCAAATTAACGCCTTTCATCAGAGAGCAATACCAAGACCTTATATCTGCAGCAGATGCCATCATTACCATGAGCAAAAACGCTCAGGCCCTTCAATCCAGCTTTGAACGAATGCAAGATGCTTGTGATAAGGACAAAATAAAGCAAGCTTCAAAAAGGGCACTACAGTTGCGCGACGAGAAGAGTAACCAAAGTAAATACGCTTATATTGGACACTCTACTACCACATCCTCTGATCCTATATTTAGCCAACATCGATACAAAGCGCAGATACATCTATGTCATTGCTGCTTTGGCAAAATCACTTGCTGATGTGCCCGAGCAGATTTGGCACGCATTGGAAAACCATCGATATCTTCACGCAAGTCGCCTGTTTATCTTGGCCAAGAAAGTGCACGAGTATCTGGATCAAGAAACGGAAAAGTCGACCATCGACATTGAAGTAGCGTTTCCCGTCATACAAAGACAGTGGGATGCAGTGAGCACATTCGGGCCGCAGATAATCCAAAGATCTGCACATTATCTTCGTGTCTCAGAGCAAACAACCGAGGTAATGATGACTCTGGCATTTTTTTTTTTTTACATAGATGAGCATTTAATAAGCGTTTTAATAGCACATTGCAGAAGTGGTTGTTGCATTGATGCTCTTGGACGATCATACATACAAACAGTCCATTGAAAAATTGTTGGAAATGCGATCAAATGTGATTCGAGATATTCTTGAGCAATATACCAAAAGTACCGACAATGCAAATCATAGAATTACACATCAATTAAGAGAAGTGTCGCTGATTATCAAACGCACTTTGATTCAAGTATTTGATATATTCGTCTCAAAAGAAGGTGGGCATCAGAAAACCCTTGTCGAATCCTATGTGGCGTCGTTTCTAAGGACATTTTTGATCCCCTCTAAATCGAGCCATGGCAATGAGACTCCCAGTCAGCCGGCTATTACACGCCTATTTTCGCCCAGCTCCAACGTTCATTTGATTGTTCGTTATTTACCTGAGTCTATACAAAACTACAAGCCTCACTTTGATCCTTTGCCCAAAGTGCTCACTGTCGACGTACAGCAACTAATCTCTGTTTGGATGGCAGATGTAGAGGCAATACTCAGAGATCAGTTACCACGTACATTGTCGCAGATACAAAATCAAGCTGAATTGATTCAGATCAGATCAAAATTATGGGAGTTGTTGGATGACGATGAGAACACAAGAGACAAAACCAACAAATGGCAAATTGCAGTCAAGCATCTGCTGTCAGCACGCTATTCCTTATGGAGCTCCTTGTACCGCGGTGTGTTTAATAACTGTTCCAAGAAACTCATTGACAGCGCTTTCGACGATTTGACACAGCAACCTACCCAGGTGGTATGGCCTCTGATTGCGGACCCTAAAAAATCACGACCTAGAAACGACTTTTCATTGACAATCAAGATCTGGCCCAGTCCAGCCAAGCATCAATCTGCATTTGCGCTACCCAATCTTTCATCATCACAAGAAATCGAACAATTCAAAGCTTCTCTCAAGGACACAGCAAGCGATAAGACCGATAAACTAAGCAAGCTTCAAACCTCTTTCGATACGACATTGCACACCATTCGAAAGGATGTTCAACAGTACTTTGTCCACACAGACCAAGATAATTTTCATGAGCAAGAGTGAGTCTAGTTGTTTGCATTAATCATGGCACTAAATTGCGTTTTCGTAGCGATATGGACATGATCAAAAACTATTTTCAAGATCAATGCCACCAGGCTGTAAAAACTTATGCTGCAAACCTATCTTCGCTGATCAAACTGACGAGCGACTGGGCAGATCAGAAGATGACCAATGAGGTTTCCATCTTCTTGGGTCGTCTTGCACGAAATATCGGCTTGCTATCCAAAGAGTTGCCAAATGCCATTTCGTTACCGACAGACGAAACCAAGCCAGTATTTGAATTGAAGAGCAGCATCAACAAAGATGTCAAATATGTCACTATTCAAAATACCTTGCTGGACAGATATCGTGAGATGCATGCATCATGGATTGACTGGCTTGAAAAGGAGTTTTGTCAAAAGCTCAAAGCAGGCCTACTGTCAACAAAGTGGAACGACCACTGTCCGTCTATTGCCGTATGGGAGGCGGTAGAGGAGGGCATGAAGCTGCCAATACAATCATCCAATATTATTACAAGAGGATTGTTTTCTGTTTGCCAAGAAATTCAGCGAGTCAATAGCTCCATGCTGGATCAAACCATCATGGTTGCCCTTAGAAAGCAATTATCAAACGCCGTCAAACGAGTGTTTCTGTCATCCATTCCTCTACTTGAGTTGACAGAAAATGGCGCATTGCAGCTGATGTTTGATTACTTGTTTTTGTGCACAGTATTGCAACAAGATATCAAGTATAACAACGAAATCATTGATACTATGGAGGGCCATGTAAGTGCTATCCCTTGATATGTCCTCTTTTTTCTCTCCCTCACCCTCTCTCTCTCTCTCTCTCTCTCTCTCTCTCTCTCTCTCTCTCTCTCTCTCTAATTATGAGCCTGTAGATTGATCCTATCAACTGGGAAAGCTATAAACCACACATGAAGCCTAGCGTAAACAGATTTTACATGAAACAAGCATTGGTTTTTGGCGTTCTGACAAGCGCAGATAATGAAACGTACGAAAGGTAATAACCATATTTATTGCTTGGCATTTTTTAATTTTACGGCTAAAATGAAATGTAGAGCGCGAAAGACAATGTCAAATCAACAGCAGGGCCAATATAATGTATTGCCATTAGCACCTCAAGCAACTAGATTCACATTACTTCCCATTGGCCATTTGAGCTTTTCATCGTTGAAAGCTAGATAGTTGATATTCTAATAAAATGCATTTAAAAAGAATGCTCACGTTGTAAATATCACTTCTTTGCTCTTTCTTTCTCTTTTCTTTTTTTTTTACGCTACACATGAAGTTCCACATCTCACTCATCGTCTCACTGCTATTTGTTACATTGACTTTAGCTGCTGTGCCGCCTATTCGATCATTGCATCAATGTAGGATATAGTCTCGTTCCAACGCCGTTGTTTGGATATTACTAATGCTTTGTACACCTATAACAATAGTATGTGGACAAAACTTGGTCTGTTCAGATTATACATATTGCCGTAGACAGACTGGCTCCGTTTATGGCACTTGCGAGGACCCTACTCATGTCTAACCAGAGCATTTCCCAAATATTTACATTTTTTTTTTTTTTTGAAATGGCCATGTAAATAAAACGGGTTTGTTTACGTCAAAACATTTATCCAGCATACTACAGTAGAAAATAGCAGATAAATGATAATTAAGAGAGGATATGAGCAATAAAAAATGTATTTAAATAATCTAGAAAAAGTAAGCAGCGGCCACAATGGCTACAAAGAAAGAAGGTGCCTTCAAGGAATTGGCGCTGGATTGGGAAGCGTCAGCATTGGCTGCAAGCTTAATATTGGTTACTTCTGCAGCATTGGAAGGCTCGGCAGATGATGTAGCTTCAGCAGAAGCAGAAGCTGCAGCAGCAGCAATAGAATTCGTAGTAGCTGCTGCTGCGGCACTGGTAGAGGAAACAATTACAGATGATGATGTGGTAGTGGTATTGCCAATAAGAGGATTTTGTTCAGTTGGATATTGCCAGTTTGTTTCCCAGTAAGGCTGAGATACATTCATACATTGCTGAATAGTGACAACATTGAAAGCCTTTTGAAGTTGAGGGAGCCAGTGCTCAGTCATATTGACAGTAGAGTTATTCAGCTCATGCTCAAGGATGATATGGCCGTGTTCACTGTCCTTTCCGCTTTCTCTAGCTTTGATCCAGCCCTCAAAATAACCATCGACAGTTTTGGGTGCCAGTGATCCGCCACCTTCTCCAGGCATATCCCAATCATTCTAAGAAGATAAAAAAAAAAAGGTTAATCCTTATCTAAGGCCAACATATGGTATAGACTTACAGTGTCTTCATCCCAGAGAATAGTCTGCAAACCCATTTGGTGAGCAATAGCACGAACACGATCATCAACATCGCCATAAGGAGGTCTCCAACATTTGGTAGTGATACCGGTAGCGTCCTTGATGGCTCGAAGAGTCCAGTACAGCTCGGCAACAACCTTTTCGTTGGACTGAGTGGTCATTTGAGGGTGAGACCAAGTATGGACGCAAAGAACATGGCCATTGTTAAGAGCTCTGACTGCAGCAGCAGGATAGGTGGCTACATTTGAGCCAATATAGAAAAGAGTAGCTTTTTGGTCGTTTGTTTTAGCCAAGTAATTATACAGCTCAGGCTCGGCCCACTTGTCAAGAGCCTCTTCACCAGCGAGATTGAAGGGTCCATCATCGTAGTTGAGCCCCCAATCACCAGCATTAGGGCAATAAGAAATATCTTGAGGCAAGTAACTAGCCTTGGGCTTGACACAGTTTGTTGAACTCCACCAACAGTAGTCATCTTTAGCATCATCGTAGCCAGACATGTCGATATCTCCAGCGGATGTAGTCTTGCGAACAGGAGCCTTCGGGACCTTGGTCCAATCAATGGCAGCAATTACAGCCTTGATTTCCTTTGATGTGGTAGAAGGTGAAGTCCAAGGATCAGGGTAGGCAGCGAGGTCTAATGTTTCTTGAGACAACGTGCTGCTAGTGTTCAATTCACCTGTGGGATACCCTGAATTTACGTCTTGAGGTACCGTAAAAGCAGGCAGCCAAGTGGGTGATTCAACAGCCAAAATACTAGCTGTAGTCGAAGTTGCTTTCTTTGTAGAACTGGTTGTGGTAGCAGCAGATACAAATGTACCCGTGGCAAGAAGTAGCGCACCGAAACCTGTGATATACATTGCAAACAAAGAGGGTTTGTTGAAGAAAAGGGGGATTGTGGGAGAGATGAGGCAACCTTTAAATATACTAAGGATTGAGATCGGGAATCACGGACCCTTAAACCCAATGTCTTCTATTTAAAAGCGCATGTTCATAGGCCGTCTTTATTTAACAAGTGTCGTAATATACCTTTTTGCAGATTCAAGATGTTCACTCCGTTTCAAACACTATTTGATCATGATGTCTATATGGTGCTCATGGTGCCTACTGATACCTATTCACATCAACTATTGACTCAGTCGATATTAAAGACAAGGGACACTTATAGTAAAATTATACAGAACAAGTTCTGTACAATCTTGGCTTTGGGAATTTCTGCTTTGCATTTTGTGTCATATAAACACAAAGAGTATCAGAACCATCTATTTTAAGAAGTGGATCGCGAGGTCATAGATTCATCATTGGCTGGATTTCAGTTATTAGTTACCTGGCAAAATAGACGTGTATCGTTAAAGCCGCGTTTTTACACATGTAAAAAGTTTCTGGAATAGTTGAGCCGTGGTTACCTTATACTGATGCTGTTGATTTAAATCGACGATTTTGTACTTTTAAATTGCAATATAGGATACATAACCATATCACGCTGTTTAAGGATACACAAAATGGTAGAAGTATTTCCGCCGCTGATTACTCTAACGAAAAACGGCTCAACATTTTTGAACCTGACCATGAAATCAAACATCTGCTCCATAATGTAAGTGATTGTGAGTCAATTGCAAGTTATTTTTAATAAACTTGAAGTGGTTCTATTTATAAATATGACACCAATATTTTTTAAAGAAACTAATTATGACAAAATTGCACAAATGCAAATTGAATTTTTCCCTTTTGGACGAGTAATCCAAGTTACACTACGTTAAAATAAATTACTACCGTATCAGGCAAAAAGATTACTGTGTTTCCTGCAGAAAATCAAGTTTTACTTGCCCTTCGCCTGTACAACCTTTCAAAGACATGTTGCTTGGTGGAAACATTCCTCAAACTTTCACGCAATGGCTCTAATTGCATTGTATATTTTCTTTTATTTTCTTTAAAGGCCAATCTGGAATCTTCGACTTGAGGTAAAAAAAAAAAAAACGATCTATAACGTTTAATCGTGCCAAATAAAAAATTTATAGCACGTGTTTGATGCCATTTTTGCATAACAAAAACTATGTATTACATGCACAGCAACACAATAAGGCAAGGAGCTTTTTCTTAAATGAATGAATGCGTGCCATACGAATAACTTGTTTCGATATTGTCTACCTGCAAATTAACAATAGGGGCAAGACCCGCGGCTCGACTAACCCCATCCCCACTCAATTTTGAACTCGAAATACGCTGCGAATAATGTAAACCAGACAGAAGATTGTATAACAAGTTTAATCAATATCCTAATGTCATTCATTTCATGAATTCAAGCATAAATAATACATACTTTTGCCTTTAAATTTAAGAATTCAAACTGCTGCAAAAGTATAGTTTAATACTATTTCAAAAGTATAGGTTATGTATATGAATTGAATTAAGATATTACGGTATATGAGATTTGATGCTCATGCAATAAAGTCTTTAACAAAGAAGGGATACTTAGGATAATTTTTCCTTATTCGTTATGTCGTCTGTATAATCCCCATCAAGTTATCTTATAGTCACTTGAAACTCTTTCTCTAAATAAAACACTGTATTATAATATAAAACTATTTAACAATAACTTGGTATGGGAAGTCAGTTTTTCTAAGAAACGTGGGAGGTGGCCACATTCACCGTTAGAACTACTCATAATTTGTAACAAAAATCAAAAATGACAGTAGATTTAGAACAGAACTTGGATATAAATGTGTAATGGTGTAAGAGCAGATTGTAAACCTGAACAGTTAGCAGTTAGCAGTAGACAATAATAGCCAAGAATAAAAAATTCCATGCAGCAACAATAATACTTCTACTTTGAAACAGTTTTTTTTAGCTAAATAATCAACCCATTTCAATGCATGTTTTAGACAACCTTGGCAAATTTTATTCTTATCTTTAGGTAACCTTTTGCAGTGCTGAACAAATAGTTTAGATATTGTCATTTGAAATAGTTTTTTTTTATTTTTAAAATATGTGTATCTGCTAAATTCAACAAGATTTATATGCTTAATAAGGCTATCGTACGGTTCCATAACACCAGAATAACAACTTTTCCTTCTACCTTTGTAAACAATTCCACATTTGATACGAATAATTTTCAAAGTTTACTTTATAAATCAACTGAAACATGAGCATTCCAGAATACAATGACAGCGTAACTTTGTACTTTGCGGCAGATTTTAACTCCAAGAACCACAGAATGGCTAATTCTTTGAAAATTCATAATAGTTCTAATGACTAGTGAGCCCCCCCCCCACATTATTTGTGCAAGCTTGAGGTATTAATAAGTTTAATAAACAAGTTATATTACGAAGATATACAAACGGTATCATGATTTTCAATTGAAGGGCTGAAATCAGCAAATAACCTTGGTAATTTATGCTTTATTACGACTAGGGATCTGGGAAATTACAGTATCCTGTTTTTTAAATGCTTTTCAATCTTTTTATTTTGATGCACAGGTTATTCTTGCTAGAATATTTTGCGGATTTACAGTCAAAGAACAGATCTTATCACTCCAATTCAAGATAACCGCACCATAAACTTAAAAATTGCTGATCTTCGAGACTAGAAAGATTAATTTGCACCAATTTGCCTGCCAGGATATGCGCTCGAAGGGATAAAACAAATTGAAGAAATCGCAAGTTTTCTCACCGAAAATAATAAACAAATTGAAATAAACTACCAAGCATATTTTATTTTGCAAAGATGTGTATCTCTAATGTTTCAAAAGCCATCTTAGCAAGAAAGCTCGCCACGTTCGGTAGACTGGCTACGGTCTTCTTCGCAGAGCTGACCTCACGTGCCTTTCTTCGATTAAGCCGATTAAACCCTCAAAGTGGGAAAATGCATATGATAACTGATGGCGAGGTTCAAACAATAGATGCAAACAATAAGCCCATTTGATAAATCTCTGAAAGTCAAACCGAGCTGTTTCACAATAATGCGACGATTTTTGTGTATGGATTCAGGGACACAATGCAGACGGTTGAGTAGTCGTGCCACTTTTTTCTTTTTTGCTTTTGTTATCATACATGTTGGGGTTTGGTCGAGTATAAAAACTGCTAATTGTAACCAGCCGAGATGATATTGTAGCTTTTTTTTTTTTTTCGTGCTGTTAGCCACAAATGTGTATAAATGTCTTTTGCAGTTAACGTTGTATGATGAAACGATCATTGCAAAGCGTTTTCCATTGTGTCAATTCAATTTTTTATTGTTCAATGGAAAGATATGGATAGAATCATTATAAAGTCAGATCTGATTCACCTTGCTTTCAAGCTCTATTTCAAATATATGATGTGTGTTATATATAAACCATTGCTTTAGAATAAGCGTTTCCTCTTAGTTTCAGCTACATAGGCACGTATTCCTGAACAAAAAAACCCACTTCTTTTCATATCCTGCTTCAACGCTAAATATGCATAACAAAATGAACATAAATCAGATCATATCATCCAATATGAATTCAACGAACCCAAAAGCCATTGAACTTGCACCTATTAATGAAATGGCGTGTCTTTGTAAGTTCATCAGTCGTAAATTCACGTTTTATGTTAACGCTGCCCATAGTCATTAAACCTACCAACGGCTTGAGCCATCTTCCTGCTTTTCTTGAACCTGCTCCTACCACAAAATATTACCGTTGTGATGGTATGTTTATTCCAAGAATATTCTCTTCATTGAGTGGCGCCGTAAAAGATACCCCATCTCTTGTGCCTTCTTCAGCGTCTTCAATTTCTTCCGATGCATCAAATCCTCCTTCTCCTCTTTCAAACGAGAATCATCTTCATCAGCAATCATATATTCATACTGCCACATCCGAGATACCCAATCGAAACGCTCCGTTATTGCCACCTATTCAGCCCAGGCCTGAAAATATCTCTAAATGTCCTGTTGTTCATCACCTTCCGTTGCTTTATTGGCCAAGAAACAACAACGAAGCGCTGGTAGATGCATCTGGACTTCCGCTATCCCCTACTATGGTGGCTGCTTTTGCTGCCGCCACTGCAGCTTCTACTCAAAACCATGCTGGATCCCTGGCAGCAAATACATTTCTAAATTCTGCAAGTTTATCAGCAGGGGATGCTAATTCAGGTAACCAACAGCGCATGCATGAGGACGGTACAATGACTCCTGCCGGTGCTCCGTCTGTAAACAACGCTGCTTCCTCATTCTCTCATCAAACCCTCAATGCAAGTGAGTCATCACTTGCTCGTGTATCTCTCATGCCTCATGGCTCGAAACGTTCGCCTACGATGAGTGCTAATCGACGAATGTTTCTGACAAAGAATGCGCATATCAAGCGTCCTCGTAATGCATGGATTCACGTAAGCTATCTGGGTTTACGACTAACGCACGGTATCCATTTACTAATCAAAACAAATAGTTTCGTTGCCATTACGGCCAGGCGCTAAAGTCTACAAACCCTACACTGCGAGCAGAGGAGATATCCAAGTAAGTTGGATGATTTGCTGATGTCCAGCTTCATTAATACTTACAATGTTGATGTTAGGCGTGCCTCTCGTCGCTGGGCCCGTTTGTCTGAACATGAAAAGAAGCCGTGGCATGGTTTAGCCGAGCAAGACAAGCAAGCTCACAAAGCAGCCTTCCCCGAATACAGATATTGTCCCAGGAGATCAAATACGGCTGGTATGCTTGCAAGTAAGAGCCGCCAAGGCGACAATGTGAACGCATCTGACGTATACAAGTCTCTTTCACCTCGTGTTTAAGTCTATAGGGTCTCGGTATCTCCCCTCTGTCTAAAATAATAATAATAATAATAATAATAAAACTGCTTGTGCATGATCAGTAAACTATGTGCCATTGCTGTGTCATTATGATGTTGAAATCACGAGAATGCTGAGGGAATGTCAAACAATCTAGAATACAATAGTATATTTTCTTTTCCAATGCTAGATGGATAATTTAGAGAGATCAATAAAAATAGAATTTGGAATCTGAAAAAAGTTGATTTTTCTACCCAAAAACAGCATACAAGTAGTACGTTATTTTACTCCTGAACAGGATGGGTATTTGATTTCCCTGTATTTATGTAATTGTATACAAACATCAGGCTGAATACTAGTTCTTACGATTGTTTACAACAGTAACTGAGCTTTGTGGCTGAATAGGAACATGAAAGATGTGTATCAACCAAAAATAAGCCATTTCTCCATTTTAGATGTTTTATTTATTGTTATAGAAAAAAGATATTTTAAATCTGTTACACAATACGCAATGTTTTATGATAAACTGCTGCATACGCTGTTTTGTACCACCATCAAGTCTTTGCTGTACGTTATTTCTTGCATTTAAAAAGAGATGGGAGCTGCCGTCTTGTCGTTTTTCTTTCTTTCTTTCAATCTCTATTCAGCAAAAAATGGTTCATCGTATATCTATTCAATCTACCATCGCCTTGGTGATGGCTGTTGCCTCTGTCACTGTGAATGCTCAAGATACTTCAACCACAACTACAACTACGACCACGTCCACATCTAGCCTCAGCGTTCCTGCTCAAGTATCGCCAGAATGGCTTAAAGATGTTGTACCCATTGCTGGCAATGTCAAGGAATATCCTTCAGGCGCAAATGCTTCAATTCCTACTGGACCTTTACCAACTGTCAACTTTACTGCCGCTGGCTATCCTGAAGGATGGAAGTCTCCTCCCACTACATCCGCAGAAGTTCAGGCTGTTATCAACGCTCTTGACTGGTCAAAGGTATGCACCTTGCTTTGGAGTTGTGAATCCAGACACTAACTTTTGATAATAGGTTCCTGGCAGTCCTGTACGTAAGGCTGATTCCAAAGGCGATCTTACTATGACCGGTTATAGTTCAAGCGATCCTGATTGCTGGTGGTCGGCTACTGGATGTGTCAAATCTAAGAATGCCTCTATCCCTCCTGATGTTGCTGCCTGCCCAACTGTAGGCGATTGGGGTTTGGTAATTGATATTGCAAATTGCGCCCTGATTCAATCATGCTAATTCTTCCACAGACTTACGATGACGGACCACTGACTTCAGACGCTGGCACTTGGGCTGAACCCAATCTTTATGATTTCTTGGCCAAGCAGAATCAGAAGGCCGGTTTGTTTTGTAAGTATCTCGCATATTGCCTGTCCAATTAAGTTGGTTCATGTACTGACGAATCATACATAGATATTGGTTCCAATGTCGTTGCAGCCCCTGCCGCAGCCCAAAGAGCATTAGCTGATGGTCATACTCTTTGCGTCCACACTTGGTCTCATCCCGCCATGACATCTCAGTCCAACGAGGCTGTTGTTGCCGAGCTCTACTGGACCATGAAGGCAATCAAAGAGGTCACTGGTGTCACTACTAAATGCTGGAGACCTCCCTATGGCGATGTTGATGATCGTGTTCGCGCTATCGCATGGCAGATGGGCCTTACTACTGTTCTCTGGGACGAAGACACTGATGACTGGAACATGCCTGGCGATGGTGGAGGCAACTTGAGTCCTGAAACTGTCGACGGCTATTTTGAAAACTGGATTGCCGCTAGAAAGAATGGCACTGATAACAAAACAGGCCATATCGTACTTCAACACGAATTGAACAACGCTACCGTCTCGATGGCAGAAAAATGGCTTCCTCAAATCCAACAAGCCTTCAATGTTGTTCCTTGGAATCAGTGCTTTAACGTTTCTCAGCCCTACTGGGAAACATCCTTTGTCTACCCTATCGCAGATGGAAGTAGACCTGTAGATCCTGCTACTGCATCTACTTCATCGGTGGTTGCATCTTCTACTCCAAACCCAGCACAGCCTTCATCATCAACGTCTTCTAGCAATAGTATTTCTGCTGCTGGTGTTGCTGCCGCAGCAAGCGCAGGCTCTCGTAACACTATTATTTCTGGCTCTATTGCAACCGCTTTGAGTATGGTTGCCATAGCAGCTGCTTACGCTTTATAAGTTTAATTTATCTCTGCATTTATACACACATTGCAATTTACTACAATTTCAATAAAAATCACTGTATTATAGTATCGTAAAATTACGGAGTGTTTCAATCAAATGTAAACAATCAATGCTTGGCTGCTGATCAGAAACCGCCGGGCACAACGATTTTGTTTGTTGCTGTAGTTGGTTTAGCACTGCAACAACGACTTTAATAAGGCTGTCGACAACCCCAATCTTGTATGCATCATATGTTTTGAATAAATATATATCTCTGTATTGTTTTGTGATCAAGTACAGAGTTGAAGCATTAGGCCAAGTTAAGAAAAACCACGCGAGTAATAAAGATGAGTTAAAACGTATTAGCCTTAAAAGTATATTTTGCCCAAATTCTGTGAAACTTTATAATATAATATGGCATATCTCATACATCCAAATTCGCGCTTCTTTTTAACAATATTCGTATGTTGGCATGTATAATGGCATGTCAATTCCCGCATTTATACTAATAGAGAATTACTGTTTACTTATGTATAAGTATTATACAAAATCAAAAGGTATCCAAATACTATTTATAATACAAGCATCCTGTACTTTTTTTTTTAGACATGTTTGAGCAAAACAAAAAAAGCTCAACGTATCACCGAGACATATTGATGTACGACAAGCACTAAATAATATATATATTATGTATTGACATTTTACTTGGTTTTTCCACGTACTATTCGGTAATATAATAGATTAAAAAGGCTGAATATGTGTACAGTCTTCGTGCAACTCTACGTATAGTGGCAGTAATTAGTACATCTTTCAAAAGGACAAGGACAAAGCCGTGGCGAAAAAAAAAATATATTTATTTATACACATGCTGCAACATGTTAATCTCAAAAGGAAACTAAGCTAACGATTCACAAACAAGATAACGGGTGAATTCAGAGCTATCTTTATTGACGAACAACATCCACGGAAAAGAGATTTGGACATTTGAGGGGACGCCTTTCTTCATCCATGTCGAACTTTTTGGAATTCACCTTCTTGTCCAGGCTATCGATGACAGACATAACTGCTGGCGCATCCACTAACGGCGAGAACTTTTCAGGTAAAGTGATTCGCAAATGCATGGAAGGATAATTGCTAGCATCCTCGTTTTCAATTTCGTCATCATCGTTGCCATACTCTGAATCGGACTCATCGCTGCTGCTGGAAGACGAGTAGTCATAGTTGGATTCATGGATTTTAGGATGCACAATGGTAGTTAACGATAAGCCGCTTTCAATAAGTCCAACGCCTGGATGCAAAGGAGATACAGCGAACACTAGTTCCATCAGCCTTCCCACATATTTACAAACACTGACTCCCCTGCGTCCAACCAACGCTTGCACCGTGTAAAAGATGGGGTCAGGGACAGCCCCACCCTGTCGGAAAGCCAGTAAGATGGCCAGAATAGCACGTTCTCGATGACTGATGCCGGGAACATTGGCTAACGGCCCGCCAGCTAACGGCATATGGAAGGCTACAAATGCTCGGGTTTCTTTGGGATAATGCGAAGTAAGGTTGGATAGATGAATGGCGGCAGGTAGGAGACGATGAAGTTGCAGGGGATGGAGTGGACCAAGATACAAGTCATGTAATGCGTTGGCTAAAATCGCATAAATCGCATCGAATTCTGTAGATGACAGCGCAAAGTCGGATTGCGCAGCATATGCTTTTACTCCCTCCAGCAGAGGATCCTTTTGTTTCTCTTCTGCAGACAATAGTAGTCGACAGAATCCTTGGCGCACTCCTCCCTCACTAAAGTACACTCTTCTAATCTTGAAAACATCCAAAATTGCACTGATGAGAAAGCAAGAGGCAGGAATCATACCTGCACGTCTTTTAGAAACGCGAAATACCTTGAGCTTCTTCATCAATTCATGTGGGGATTTGTGGCAATAGTGCTTTGACAGCGCTTTCAGCTCTTTTCCTGTGACGGAATAGCCGTTGATGATTGGAATTGGATACATGTGCTTCCGCTTAGTGCTTCTTTTTGGGAATATTGTGTCTTGCGCATTGACGGCCATGGACAGCCAGCCGATAGCTCTGAATCCACCCCCGCTCATATATACTTTGTATCCATCTTTATGTTTAAGTATGTCTGGAAGCTGTGCCTGATCGTGTGCCTTTTTCAGCTCACGGACTATTTCGTCGTACAAAGCTTGCACTTGCTTTTCTGAATCGCACTTTGCTAGTCGTCGTTTCAGAGCCGCGGCACCGTAAGGCATTGAAACAGGGTTCGATGAAACCTGTATATTATCACTCGTTGTATCACTTTGGACGCTTTCGTCAGCCATGGATGTGCTAAGAACGTAGCTGACCTCGACAGATCCGCCTCCGAGATCCATTGTGAGTCCATTTACATGGTTGAAAGAGCCTGACAACATCAAAGTGTCAGATTTCTTCTTCTTTTTGTTGCCCTCCCGCCCCCGCCCTCTCACATATATGACTTACCAACAATACCGGATGCCGAGATTAGTGCCTCTTGTTGCTTTGACAACAAAGAGACTGTCCACCCTGTAGCCTGATGAATTCTATCAATAAATTCCTTTGAGTTTGTTGCGATACGAGTTGCTTCGGTGGCAATGACGCGCACATTCTGTGGCTCTACATGAGCATCTTGGCACAGTTTTTTAAAACGCAAGAAACTAGTGATAACTTGATCGATAGTGTCTGAAGGAATAACCCCATCGTCGTCTTGTGCGTCGAGTAGTGCAATAGGTGCTCGTTCTTCATACGCTACTGGGAGATGACGTGCAAGGGCACTCACGATTCCGAAACGAATACCATTAGAACCCATGTCGACGACACCAAAAGGTGCCTTGATAGATAACTGTTCTGCCATACTTTCTTGATTTCAGCTGCTGATGGGATGTGCTGAGAAAAAAAAAATTAAGGAAGAAAGAAAATGTACAAAAAGACTGATTTAGTTTCAAGTGCTATTAAAAGGACATATCATATAGCCAACCAAAACATGTGCTGCAACACCGAGTGTGTGGCTAAATGCAATTGGCGGTAAGAGAGTAATGCGATGAATATTGCTAGAGCAGATAAATAAGGCCCTTTTTTTATTTTGGTCGATGAAAGGAGGGTATTCTGGGCTAAGGTATGTCCATAACTTGATTATTTTTTTTAGCAAATAAACAACTTCAAATACTTGAGGAAACTCGATCCTGAAACTTGCATTGTAGCACAATAAAGGATAGACTTTGGCAAGTGTCTATTGACCAGATCGAAGCTCTACAATTACCTAATTATAGGCAGGAGAGTACATTTCAAGTCCAAGCATGAGGTCGAATTTCTACAATTTTTAATGGTGTCATCCATCGCCTTTTTGTCGATTCAAGCGCTGAGAAACACATCAAATTACTCCCCCAATGGTCGTAATTGGTATCTGATGTGTTTACAGGTGGAAAACAGGGTTGGTTTTCAACGATTTCCGCATGAGGGTCTAGAAGGATAATTTCTATTTTGTGCATTTCAACCCCCCAAAATGAGATTTTTTGGTTAAAAAAAAACAATCGGGTACATACTAGAGTTACATAAAATTAACATTTTGGTTTCCTTGGCCTCAAATTGCTTCGGTAACAACTGCTTAAAAATTGTACCACGAGATGCGCACACAACACAATAAACTAATAAAATTCAGATTTATTCATGGTGAAATAGCTTAAGTGTACGCAATTGGGCTGGTTTGAATACGAAAAGAGTCTACTAAAATTATAACGTTACATAGTTTTGCCATATTTGGTTTGGAGAGGCCTTACTGTAATGCAGGAATTAGCTGGAGGAATGATATTCACATTCCTTCAAGCCAATGTAGCTTTAAATTTAAAATGAGCAAAAAATCTTTATTAGATGCGGCAAATTTGTTATATACATGATGATATATGCGAAAGACAAAGAGAACAATTTACAATATGGGGGGGTATACTTTAAGCGGAATTGCTTAAAGTAAGCCGTAAAGAGTCCTCGTCTTCATATTGTTGACGAGCAGCAACGGTATCACGCACAACTTGCAATAGAGTATCAACACCTTCACGATCTATTTGATGGTGCAAAACGAGGCGAGCCTTGGTGCCCATACCACCCATTTTGATATTACGCTCTGCCATAGCGGGAATAAGGTCGCGCTCAATCTGAATGCCAGCACGCTTAGTATCAATAAAGACCATGCTGGTATGAGTAGGGATTTGAAGATCAATACCCATCGCAACCAACTCGTTTGCCAAATATTTAGCAAGCTTATGAGTTTCCTTCATGGTAGGGACGATGTGATCTATACCGTATTGAGCAGCGGCAGCCATAAAACCAGCCTGTCTCCATCCACCACCAAAGAGCTTTCGATTGAAGCGAACACGGTCGATGAACTTGGCAGAGCCAACTACCATAGAACCAATAGGGGCACCTACACCCTTGGATAAACAAAGGGACATGGAGTCAAAGAGCTTTCCATACTCCTTGAGAGAAATACCCGTTTCTTGAGAAGCATTCCACAGACGAGCGCCATCCAAGTGCATGGCGAGTCCACGATTGCGAGCCAAGTTGGAGATTTTGGCCATCTCTTCATAAGGAAAAATCATGCCATTGAGGGTATTTTCAAGAGAAACTACGCGGGTAGGAGCAGAGTAGATGTCTTCGCCCAACAGATTGTTTTCAATCTCTTCAGCAGTGATATGTATACCATTGGCACCGATGACAGGAGATACAGAGGCACGGGAATGGACAGCGATTCCACCAGCTTCCCACAAAAAGACATGCGCACGGTGATCACAGACAACAGAGTGCGGAGGAGTTACCAAATGGGTACGGAGGGCCAGTTGGTTTGTCATGGTACCACTTGCACAAAAGAGAGCAGCCTCATGGCCAGTTAATTCGGCCATATGGTCTTGAAGGTCATTAACAGATTTGTCTTCCTACAATGTCATTTATTTTTATTTTTTTAGCATGCATGTATATTTACAAACATTTGGTTGTGTTTGGACTAACCTGGAAGACATCATCGTTACGGGAAGCATTTCTCATGAGATCGAACATCTCATCAGTAGGAGCAGTAACAGTATCGCTTCTAAAGTCATAGAGTTTGGCCTTGGGATCAATGAGTTTGTGCTTCTCAGACAGGAGTGAAGAGGTATAGTAGGCTTGACGGGCCACAGTAGTGGAGAGTAAGCGACGAGGCACTGAGGGGCAGGATGAGGCAAGCAAGTTTCTAGCAAAGGACATGATATTACTATAAGAGGTTCCACTCTGTAAAAAAAAAGTGTTTATATGGTTCCACTCTGTAAAAAAAAAAATTTATTTAGGAATTTTTTTTTTAAATATTTATATGAATTCAGGAAGTTTTTGACAGTGACAACTTCGTTTCATGGTTGGTTCCTGATGTTTAAAAACCATGCGTTTTCCCGTTGAAAGCAGTCAGTTGAATGACTCAGATTCACTAATTCTAGGGGGTTCTGCATCAATATACACAATTTATATTACTGAACTTGTTTCTCAGCCATTTACTTTGTTAGTCTGATAAGTGGTTGATTTGTAATCGATATTTACTGTATCAACAAGTATTCCACAAAGCATATCAACATTCCTTTGATTTTTTTACCATGGCTAAATTTTTGCCATCTGATTGTTGATCTTACTTCAATTTTCCCGATTATATAATTTTCAGATGCACTTTGTGGGAGAATGAATAAGAAAACTTGGGACGTTCGAGTGGTTAGGCTAGATATTCATTAGAGCGATTTTTGATGCACCAGTATGGAGCTTTCCGATATTTGATATCTGAGTTCAAACATTTTGCAATAACCTGAATTTCATTCAGGCACGTCCGACTTGCCGGTCCGTGTTGGGTTTTTTTCGGTCGATCTTTTTGATTCCAGTGTGTGACATGACAACATTCGAAAAGGCTGCTGTAGTGTTGCGTGGACCAATATTTACCTGATACAGAATTTGAGCTCAGCAATTATTCAATAACGAATATTATGACACACGACAGAGATATAAACAAAGTTACTAAAACTAATGGTTAACGGGATGAAGACTATTGTTTATTGTTTTGGAAAAGATATGATATAATACTTGATAATGGGGGGGAAGGTTTTGACCATCTGACTACTATATTGGAGGGGGGGGGTCAATTAAACTATATGGCAAACGCCACCACACAATAATACCATAACACCATAATACCAATATATAGTAAATTATGAGGAGTGCAACTCACACTGGTGGTTAAATAATATGTTTATGGTTTCTCAGAAATATATTTACCAATATATCAATGCTAATACTGTCCTAAGATTAAAACATAAAAATAATACGGAACACTCGATAACAAGAACTATACGAGAACATTTTAAATTGTACTCGTAGTACATGGCACAAAAGAAAATCTAAAACAATGAATATACATCGTAAAGCAACACAAATAGAAAGATTAATCCAGTCATAGATGAAACTTTTGAATGGACATCTTTCTTGTGATTACAAAAGGATCTTTTATTTATCTGTATACTTCATATACATGCATACAGTAACGTGAACGTGAAATTAAAAAACTATGCATCTACAGTGAATTATCTATCTATTTGATTTTTTGTTTTGTTTTTTACACTATGTTGATAACATCTCGAGTTCAAGCTACACGGTGCATGGGTTTATATGTATGAATCTGATTGAAACAAAATAAGAGACATATAGAGTAGAACATATGGTAAAATAACGTAAATAAGATTGCAAAATCTCAAGACACTGATAAAGCCAAAGAATGTCTTGGGGAAGAAATCCTCTGAGCCCTTTTGACACAATCAAGAAGCTCCTGAAGGAACTGAAAAAGGAAATTTTTGCCGAATGGTCTTGATTGGATTTATTCAAGCAAGGTATTCACTGTTTAACAATATCTAATGATGTGGATATTTAAATACTACACTCTGTCCATTTTTATTCTACATTTCTCTCTTGTTTTTTTAAAAAAAAAGATTCTTATATGGATTGTCCAATTCACGAGAATGCATCACCTTATATCCAATGGATTTATGCAAGTATCTTGCTATACAAACAAAGATTTCAATGTCAATTGCTGATATATTTTAAATACATTTTATAGTCCATGTTTGGATCCTGTGTATATGGCTATGCTGATGCGTTGAGTATCTTTTTAGGTTATGCATCTATATTCTGCTGGCTGAATGCTCAAGTTCCGTAAGTGTATACCGGGATACCTGTTCTAATGATGTGATATCAGTTACTCATTTTGCTCGTTATAGTCAAATGATTGAAAATTATAAATTAAAATCTGCAGATGGATTAAGCCTGTATCTCTTATATTTCTGGCTAGCTGGTAAATATATATAACATATCTTGGATCTGTCTATTATTGACAGTATTTCAAATGTAACATTACATATATAGGCGACCTTGGAAATATGTTTAGTTGTGTGCTGAATCACCAATTGCCTTTCCAGACCTATTTATCTGGCTATTTTGTTTCTACAGATCTCATCTTACTGTGCCAATATTTTTGCTATTCAAACAACAGAAATGAAAAATCATTGTGTACCGATAAATTTAGTTCGCATGATCAATCAGATGAGTATAATCATTTTGACGAAGAATTTGTATTTCCCGAGGAATACGCTTGCCTGGAATCAACAAAAACAACAAAAGACGTTGGTTATGGTACAATAAACGGCAATTACTCCAGTAAAAAGACCTTGTATATGGGAATGCTTCTCTTCGGATGCAAGCTTGGGATGGGATCGACCATTTCAACTTCTACTATTCAAGGGGGTTCTACACAAGTGGTTCAAAGCGCGATAACATTTGGTTGGGTGTTAGCCTGGGTGTGTACCTCATTTTACATTTTATCTCGCGTTCCACAGATCCACAAAAACCACAAACGACATTCTACACAAGGGCTTTCATTAGCTTTATTTAGTTTTGCAGTGTGTGGTAACATCACATATGCAGCAAGTATACTTTTCCATCCCGGTCGAACAACGGAAAGTTTCTTGGAATCGTTGCCTTATCTGTCAGGCAGCCTAGGCACGTTATTCCTGGATGCTGTAATTTTCGGCCAGTTCCTTGTATATAGAAAGCAAAACAATAATGTTGTCAATGTTGGTGCTACTGTTGCTGTTACAAGAACATCATCCCTTTCCAGGATCCTAACATTTGAATCACAATAGCGAGCTTTTCATAATGTATACACACATACACATATATAAATTTATACCATCGATGCATTTGTAAATAAATACTTTCTCCTTTTAATCATACAAAAGGCTTTTCTTTTTCGTACTCCTTGAATCCGTTCCTCTCCTCTCAGATAGCAATTTGTTTGTATGCTCCTAAATATCTATTTTTATGTAAATTAATTGAACATGACTAAAACCTCTGCAGCTTACCGAGTCGGGTTTTGAGGCGATCGTTTTGCGGTATTGTTACCAAATTATGTTTGTTTCTTTTTCTTCCCTTCTTTCTTTTTTCTTCATTTATGATTTATAGCTTGAATCTTATATAAACACACCTCCCCCCCCCCCCTTTTTATGCGTTTCTTTGTATATAAACATTGATTGTAGCATTTCATTTCTTTACCTTTTCCTCTCGTTTCTATTTATTTCTCAATGACTGCATCCAACCTCTCAACAAACTTAGAAACATCGATCATTCAAATTATAAGTCGCTTTGGGAATTATGCGCCAAGAAAACTCACCAGATTGTTGTGGACCTTGCTGATCACAATTGGGCTGCTGTTTTCTACACATTTTCTATACGCTTATCAGTTTGATCGTGACATGGGCTCTTCAAAAGCCAACATAGTGATTTCGCAAAATCAGCAGTATCAGCAGCAGCAGCAGCATCCGTTTTACGATGTCGATTCATTGATCAAAGGTAAAAAAAAAAAAAAAAAAAAAAAAAAGCAGATGTTGAATGCATTTCAAAAATCCAATGTCCGAGAAAACTAAAAAAAGATGTGTCGCATTGTTTAGGATCATTGACTCATTCAACCAGCACACAGGCAGGACACAATGCGACCTATATCAACAGCCTGCTAATAAAAAACGACCTGTTTGTTGCCAATAACAATGGGCCAGTGGCGGATATCACTGTTATCTTGCAATGCTCAGACAAAGAAATGTCTAATATTAAAACTCAAATTCAATCTGTCTTAGCACAATCTGTCCAACCCAAACAAATCTGGATCCTCTGCCGCTCTATTAAACCCAGAAAATCTCTAGAAGCAAAGCTTGGAATCCATTCAATATCGTCTGCTAATAAGATCAAGGTCAAGATTATACCCTACGACGACAGCAATCAACACAGCAGCAGCAGCAGCAGCAGCAGCAGTAACGTTATGCTTGTGAGAGATGCCCCATTGCTGCTACTGCAGACTTTGGCCATCCCGACAGCCTACGTCTGGATATTAGACCTAGACGCAATCCCTAAATCAGAGTATCTCCATTACACCTATGGACTGATGAATACAGAAGAGTACAAGCACAGTATGATAGGCTATGACACCTCCTTATTTTCCTCAAAGAATACACCTCCTCCTCATGTCACACAATGCTTGCGATCTAGTCAAATTGGAAAAAGCCGATCAGTAGACATGATACACAGCTCTTGGCTATTACGTACATCATGGCTACGTAGCTTGATAGCAGACTCTAACATTGGCGCATCGCAACTGCCACTTGGGTATTTCATCAGCAACACTTTACGGTATAGAGCTGGGATTACGTCTGTTGTCATACCATCCTCCACAAAGCTACTCCTGAGCTCCGCATGTCAAAGATGGTTACAGAGCGGCGGTCCTTCTCATATTCTCGATTCGGTTTACCCCAACGTAGCTGAACAGGAGCTGATATCTCAAGAAACACCCTCTAACCGTGTAGCAGTTCTACTAAATGGGCCTAATCACGCAATCGCCCTGCTTCCCTTGATGTGCAGATTGTTCAACAATAAACAACACAATATACACATTATACTGACCAATGGGTTGACACACGGAGCGCTCCAGGACACTTTCGATCAAAACCATTGCACGAATAGCCATCGCGCTATGATACATGACCTTACCCTAGCGTACAACAGTGGTGTATATTACGACGACAATGGTAGCACTGCAGAACAAGAAACAGCCTACATTACACCTATCGCTAATTTAATCAGATTCATCCAACCCGATGTTTTAATTCACGTCAAGGCATCGAATACCTTTACCTACCACTCTGTAAAATCACTCGCTGAATTGCACAACATTGCTTCTATTGGTTTGCCAGCAAGAGATGTGCAGCATGCCCTTTGGATAGCAGACCTTTCAGTCAAGGCTTTAACTCGTAAGTTTTTTTTTATTTGGAAACTCTCCCCCCCCCCCGAAAAAAAAACAAAACAAACAAGCGTTTAACACAAAACTGTAACTGTAGATTGGAACGACGTAAAAATTGATTTGGCTGTTATCACAGATAGAAGACCCCGCTCGCTATCTCGTTTATTAGACTCTATAAACAATGCACACTATTTTGGCGACGAAAATGTCGAATTAGCTATCCACATGGAGCAATCTGCAGATCGTGAAACACGGACACTTGCACAAGGCTTCAGCTTTAAACACGGCGATAAGAAGGTGCGTCATCGCGTTCGGAAGGGTGGCCTCTTGCCTGCTATTGTGGAATCTTGGTATCCAAGCAATGACGATAACTACGGCGTGCTATTAGAAGACGATATCGAGCTTTCCCCCTTCTTCTATTCGTGGTCTAAATACAACATCCTCAAATACCGATACGAATCCGAAAGCGCATATAGTCATATCTATGGTGTCAGTCTGTACTCTCCACGCAATCTAGAGCTGAAATCCGAAGGTCGTCGACCATTCAGCCCTGAGCCAGTGCTGGAGCAGGGTGGCTACTCAAAGCGAGCGCCTTATGCCACTCAAATTCCCTGCAGCTGGGGTGCCGTCTATTTCCCTGAACATTGGAGAGAATTTCATACCTATGTTACTGAGCGTGTGGCCAAGGAAGAGCGATACACTAAAGGCTACTACAACATCACTGTTCCCGGAAGCCGATCTGAAAGATGGAGTAAATCGTGGAAGAAGTATTTCATTGAGCTGGTCTACCTGCGTGCCTATGTCATGGTATACCCCAATTTTGAGAACTTTGAATCTTTCTCTACAAACCATCTTGAATATGGAACTCACGTGAAGCTAAAGAACAATGGACGTGCACAATCCAAAGTAGAGCAATTTTTGGTGCCTTTGATGCAGCAAGACACCATCCTCACTCAATTGCCTGACCATCATTTGCCTGATTTTGAGCATTTGCCCATAATGGATTTATGGGGCCGTATTCGCACATTATCAGAACTGGACCATGTAGGGTCTGAATGGCACACAAAAGTCTCTAATTGTAAAAGAAATCCTTCTGGTGTTTTTGATGCAAAAGATATTTTGTGTCCTTTTCCTGCAAATGTAGCCAAAAGCAAAAGCAAAGATATTACAAAGTAAATCAGTATAGACTGCACCTGTATATCTTATTGTACATATTTACTTCAATTCTATATTTTTTGTTGTCTTTATATGAATAAAAATAGAATACATGCATATTACAATCATTATATTGCTAGCGAAGAAATACAGGGGTCGATGTCATGAAAGCAATCGATCACAATGAAGCATACACGGATACAGAATTTTTAGGAAGTTAGAAATAGAAATCTTACATTTGGATATAAATACTCTGCTCGTTCTTGAACATTTTGCTATATATTTTATTTTAATTTTCATATATAGGGATACAGTTATGATATTTCGTAATTGTGAGTCTATCTCATTTCTTTCTCATGGATCTTTTTCTAGGCTTGTTTAACTAATTATAGGCTCATTGGAATTATTTTTGTAGAGGATAGGTTTGCTTTCCTTGATTATTAAATCAAGGGTTCGTAATCTGTTTACTTTTCATAAAAAGGATTGTGCTAATAAGCTTCATTTATTAATTGATCTTCGAATTTTCCTTTTTGCGGCATTTTATCAGATCTGTTGAAACAAGGAGGAATGACAGATGTTGGTATTGCAAGAATAAACATTCGCTGTTTTCTTTTGTCGATTTTCAATAGTTTTCATAGTTGTCTCCATCAGAAATTTTGTTTTCCACATAATTCTAATAATGGGTATAATATCTGTCGAAAAGAAATTGGTCTTTTTCGGATACTTGAAAATCATTAGTGCGAACAATCCTTCTGAAGTTGTTATGGATCAGGCATTAGACACACCACATTCTAAAAAGACTGAGTCACTAAAAATTCAGGAACCATTATGACAACTGAGTAAACAACGGTTAATCATACGTTAGGACATAGCGAGCGTAGTTTTATAGTATAATCAAATAATAATCAACAAACAAAACGCATAGAATAACAAAGAAGCACATCAAGTTATATCCTCCCCCCCCCCTCCCCTTCAAGCTTATTAAAAAGCTTGGCTACACAGAACAAGCTTTTTCTTTTGTGTAACTCCGGCTTAGGATCTGGAACAAATTTCATTTCGCGTAGGTATCAAGTGCAATAGCACATGCTCATGAATTCATATTGCCAAATGGAAAAGTCGTTTATAAAAATTATAATCCTGTTAAACAAAATGTATAAGTTTCCCTATGTCATATTTGATGGCTGTTTGAGTAATATGTATATATTTACAAACCAAATCCAGCTATATTTCAAAGCTTGATTCGAGCTTGGGTTCACAAAACTTGACATGAACTTGGCTCAACAAAAATCATTATACACACAATATATCTTTCATTGCCTTAAGGACCTTCATCATTCCGTCTCCCATGTACTTGTCATCTCTAACACCAACAGACTCTTTCTTCACTTCCATGCATCCAAGTTCGCAGTCATCACAAAAGAAGAGCATATCCATTTTGTTGCCCATATTCATGTCCTAATTTTCTCTCACCCTTCTAATAGCAGACGTCACGCTGCCCTTCCCAATCTCCACCTTCACTTCTGGTTCATCAAAGAGGTATAGAGGAAGCTCCAAACACGACGCTTCATTTTGGCCAATACTATTATTGTTGTGCCAGGCTTTGATGAGTACAGCAGCGATTTTATATGATGGAAGATTTAAGAAAGTAATAATAGGCTTTTGATTTACCAGATATAAAACTATAGATTTTATTGATTGATAAGAAGGCGCCTATTTATATTGTAATAAATATGAATCAATCTATAAATTACAATCAGACCATGTTTGACATTTAATTGTCAAACAAGATTATAATACAGTAATAGTCAGAGCAAGACCTATATCTAATCAGCTAATTATATGAATGTGAATCATTCATCGATAAATTTAGTATGGCAATTTAGAATAGGTAGAATCAAATAGATGGTTCTTATACAAGAAAATTATATTTGATTAGATCTATTTATTGTATAGAATAGTTAGTAACAGTTAACCTTAGATCCGACCAGGAACGGTTGCGATGACAACTGAATTGAAATAGTGGTAATCATGATATTCTATGGGTGCAACAAGAATAATGCAATTTCAAATCTTCTTGATTTACTAATGATTTATCAGACAAAGGTGATTTAATCAGAATAAAATGTACAGTTTAATTATTATTAATAAACTGTATTTAACTATTTATACTTTTGCTTTAAGCAGTGAGATGTATAGTTTTTAAGTGAAACTTTAGTAATGGTTAACTGTTAATTCTTCTAACCTCTGTGTAAAATATGATATATGTGAAATACATTCACTATGATGATCTGCATTCCACTTCTAGATTCATCCAGTTACCTTAAATTGATATAGACTACATATGCACATAGATAATAAGATGTGCAATACAGATTTATAATATATAAGATATAAGCTAGAATGGCACCATTAGGATGGATAACGCTATAGACTGATACTTATATCTCTGTTGGGTTAAAAAGATAATAAAAACCAAATGTTAACGAGATACGAAAACTTTAAGATACTTTATTTAAGATCGAAATTGCATCTGCTATTTATACTTTTTACAACTACATAAATTTATGGTAACTTATTTAGATTACTAATTGACAAGACTAATTCACAGTGACAATCTACTTGACAGGGTACGATATGAGGTTATACAGCAAGGGCTACATGTCTTTGATCTGACAGAGCCTTAACCTTTATCCTGGTGCTCAGATCTGTGTTACTTACAGGAATAACCTTCTTGATTTGAAACAGAGACTTTATTCTCCAATTTACACAAGCGTATCACATCACATCATTGGACAATCTTTAATCTTCAATTGAAGTACATTGCCATGATCTCCTGTCTATAATTATGGCAGATCAATCTCGACACGAGCCTTAGACATTTACTAGATTTAGTATGTGCTACGAGCTTATGCTATATAAGATCTATGCTTCAGATGCGTATTCCCAGTTTCTAGATACGCACTATAAGACATATACTTATATTCATGATACTAGCTACAGATACGTTATGTACTACAGACTTGTACAATATGTGCAATGCTATAGATATGCTATAGACATGCGATAGACATGCTACATATACCGATATATGCTAAGATGAATACCAAGTGATATACATTCAGACATGGACTATTAACATAGACTGGATAAGACTATACAAGAAATGATATACGCTTATGGATCGATATTAATTGATTTATCAGAATGAGAAATTATTCAATTAAACGGTTGTGAATTAATCAGGTAAAGATCTCGTTTATTACATGGAAAAAATGATGGTTTATACACTAGTGAATCTAAGTGGACTGATGGGAGGATAAGATATAAGCGTGAGACATGGTGTGATTTAGAGAATAGAACGATAGGTTGTATCTATTGTCCATGAACATGTCATGTTGAGTTATAAATAAGGAACATGATCCATTGGGATATGTTCCTGAATTATGTTGTTCAGGATTGAGTTTACTTGAGTTTGACTTCCGGTTGGGAAATTGACACATCATTATGCGCCATAAGAACAGGCATAATCATCGCTATCTGAGCATACCTTGCTTTCCACCGGGCGATGTCTTTATCAAAAGTTATCTGCAAAAACATTTTGGTTTTTTCGCTGTCGAAGTTTGAAAATGAAAATCACGTGTCTTATTTGTGTCTCCTGTATGAGGGAAAGTGAATGTGGATATAATATCCATATTTCATATATCGATCATCAGTTTATGCTATATTTGAATCATGAGTGTGCTACTCAATGGATATCAAATATTTACATAGTCGGAAGAATAGAATAACCAACATATAAGATAAGAAACGAATCTTAACAAACCACAATACATGCAAGTCAATGTATAATATAGCTTGATATTTTGATCAAAGATCATAATCCAATAGTGAGGCTACATAGATAGATAGAATATTCTTTGAAGATTGAAAATGATTGAGATGTGATAGTGGAAACTATATAAAGAGGGAATCAATCTCTAATGATTACAGTTCTCCAGTCTGAACTAAATAATAAATCTATACGTTATCTAGCTGACTTATTTTGTTTTTTTTTATACTTTTTTTTCTGTGAATATCCTTATACCAAGCATATTCCACAGAGAAGACTGTTTGCGCAAATATACAGCTTTTATTATGATAAAATTGAAGCAGTACTTACAATGTATGGAGCATAAAAGCAAGACTTCAAGTCATCATATAGACTCATTTGAGGACTAAAATAACCGAATATTGAATATATGTTTTAAATCAGATAGATAATGGTATGACAATAAAAGGCATCAAATCATTGCAGTTTTATGCACTAAAACAGTTTTCATTTTCATAAATAGCAGGCATTTGGTCAATATATTCCTGTGGATTAATATATCGCTATCTATAAAATCATCAGGAGGAATAAGAAGGCTTTCTACTTCAGCATAACAATGCTCTATTTTAACCGAGTATTTAAACGTGGTGATTACATTCTCGGTTTTATGTGCATGGTATGGACACCTTTACTGTTAAGTCAGCTGTTGCACGTAGTTGATAAGAGACATCTTGTCATAGAAGTAACTCCTTATCGGTCATCCCATGTCAGATCCTGGTACTACCTGTTGTACACGTGAAGAGATCCAAAGTGTCAGATTCACTTTAAACTCTATTTCTCATCTTGAAATGTTATTGTGGATCTTGGTGTTGCTAAAGCCGAGGCTGATTGCGCGACAAACAAGCCAAGAATATGCTCGATAATGTATAAAAGGAAGCTGACAATCACCTGAGCCAAGCCCAGATAAATTCTGGGAAGATTTTTATTTACCTGGAACAAGCCTAGTTCGATTGCGAGCCTATTGTTGTATATCATTGCCATTAAATAAAAGAGAAGGGTATCTAGACTTGATCGTTTATTACATTGTATTTCGCTAATGCAGAGGTCATAGGCCTGCTTTTTTACAAACAACCTTGAATTCATATGGGTCAATAAGCCCATCATGGTTTAAATCTGCTTCATTCATCATCTCCATTATTTCTTGTTTCGTCCATGATTCATCTTGTGTTTCACATACTTTAAGTAAGCTTTGTAATGTAATGCCATTCAGAGCAGGGTCTGCCAGCATCTGAAATGCAATATCTTCTTCCTCATCGTCCTCCTCCTCTTCTTCCTCAAAATCATCATCGGCGTTCAAGGTATCGATATTAGCCTCTCCGCCCTTTTGTGGGTATTAATATTTGGATGGGTGACAAATATAGATGTTACCTTCAATTCGATAACAATGTCAATAAAATCGTCCAATTCTACAGTCGCTTCTTTCTCTCGCCCCACAGATTCGAATAAATCATCCATATCAGATAACTCAACCAGTAAATCAAGGGACCTTAAAGCATTGTGCAAGTATTCTGCATTTAGAGCACCAATTTTGTCAATATCATGGCTTTTAAAAGCTAATATAGATATCAGATAGTATAATATTTTTTACCATACATCACTCACTTGATTTAATCTGTCTTTTTGCAATTGCTCTTCTCATAATATGCGATTTCAAGTGAAGGAAAGAGGAAAAAAGAAGAAAAAAGAAGCCACATCCAAAGGAATCTGAATTTATAATTAACCAAGCAACCGAACATCAGCAGCCAACAGTAACTAGACTTATGACCTAAAGGGAATAAATGTTCTACTGCGGTCAACATCGACATTTTTTTTATAAAGAAAAAAAAAAGCAATAAAAAAGAGTAACGACAGCTACAGCATACATTTACATGATCATTGCATGTGAATGCATTTTGTTTACGTTTTACAGAGTAAAAGGGAATCAAAGGCCTTTGTCCAGATCGTATTTAGCATGATAAAACCGTCACCTATCCTATCATCATTATCTCGTCTTTTTCGAATAGCTTGCTCCCTTTTTCCATTTTGCAATTTAAATCTACAGATATCCCAAACAATCATGTCTTCTTCGCAAAGTCAGAGTGGCTCGTTCCGACAGCAACAGCACTTATATCGCTATGCACATTACACATCGAAATCGAAAACGCCAACAGCGTACACTCCTCCATCCGAAGATGGCACTGTAAAAGGTTTGTTTCTATTATTATCGCCAATCCTCTTGGTAACTGTCTTATTCCACTAGGCCGTAAAAGGCGTTCTTCATACGATGACGAGGAGATGGAAAACGGAAATATCGTTGATTTCAAACTACAAGAGCAATTCCAACAGCCACAACAGTTAAATCCTCAAACACAATCTCTACCCGAGGATGAAACTTTGCATACTACAAAGCGCAATCGAATGAGCTTGAAAAAGGAATTCCCAATCAGTAAATTATTAGGTAAAGACAAAAAGTAAACAGGAAGCAGTTAAAAGAGATGTTTAAGTGTATATTTAGCAACATTGGAAAAGGATAAACTTATTGAGCTGATCAATGATCTTGTCGATTCAAATCCTCATTTAAAATCTGAAGTCGACGAACTTATACCTCACCCACCGCCA